>CAEFZX010016557.1:0-53862 GCA_903066825.1 Alfaro cultratus | reverse complement strand
CTATCTATCTATCTATCTATCTATCTATCTATCTATCTATCTATCTATCTATCTATCTATCTATCTATCTATCTATCATCTATCTATCTATCTCTCTATCTAATTATTTTTACTCTATTGTGTTTTATGGATTATGTGTCTCAATCAAATTAGACTTTTTAATGACTGATTAATTGTGAATGGCTGATAGAATGAAAACATAATTTTTTTTTAAAGATGCTAAGAGATAAGGTCACTGTACAATGGATAGATGGATGGATGTGTTACCTTTCCTTCTGAAGAGAAGTATCCCCATAGCATTATGCTGCCACCAATATCCTTACTTACGATTTTTCCAAATGTAAACATTTACTCTGGATTTTATTATCAGAAACATAAAAGGTACATTTATGAACGTATGGACATTTGTTGTAACTTGAGCATCAATGTTTCCTCAACCATTCTCAGACTGCATGGCAAATGGTTCATGCAAAAAAATCTTAGTTAACAATGCCAGACATCTATTTGAGAAGTAAAAAAAAAAGCATACCATTTTAATTGCTTTTTATTTGTAGTACAGTTTTATGCTCTTGCATAACTATGTCAAGCTAATTCTATCTTTTAAATTGGAAGCTTAAATCTGTTTAATCTTTTCTTTTGTTGTTCTTTTTCTTCATTTATTCCTACTTCATATCTTCTCATTTTCTTGTTTCAGTGACTTGACTTAATTTTGTTGTACAGCACTTCTGCCTACAGTTTGTGGTTTCGGAATTTAAATATGGCTTATTATCTATTTCTGTATTAGTTTTGTCTTGCTTTTGTTTGTTTTTTTTAAGCAGTTTGTGTTTTTGACTTGTATATGAAAAGGTTAAAAAGATCAAAGAAAACAACTTTGGGACAACGTACTTTATGAATAATTGACATATTTATTAACCCCAATAACCCAAAGAAATTAAAGTATGTTCGGTTAGGTACAACAAAAAAGCAGCTTAAACCTTTTAAATATAGTCTCCTCCCCATCTATTGTCACTCTAAGAATTATGCATAAAAAAGACTTGGAACAAGTCCATCTTTCATTGCAATAGTATAATCGCACAGTGCAAGTTTTATGCAGATCTCTAAGCTTTGAAGATGTCTTCTTTTTTTCTTTCTTTTTCTTTTAGCGTCCTCCTCACTGTGCGTGGTTGCAAAGTAAACATGGGTCCTCTTCCAGCCTTGCTTGTCACAGTTTCACTTGTAAACTTTTTAATTATTCCTCTGACTGTACATATGGGCAAGTTTAACTTTTTTCATTTAACTATGTTCTAACTTATGAATATCCACATGTAGCCTATCTTGAATTGAAGGTTTTCTCATCTTTCCCATTTTGAAGAGTGGATAAAAAAAATCGGCTTCTACAATATGTCCTATTTTTGCCCCTGGGAAACAGGAACATATTGAATATGAACAAAATGTGTTTAGGTAGTGAAAAACAAAGTACATGGTAAAAAACTACACTTTTGGTTACATTTACATAATAATGTGTTAACATGCTTTTTTATTTTGTGACAAAATAATCGCGCTAAAATAAAACGGATTTTTTTTTTGTGAGAAATTAAGCTGCTGCCAAAAAAAATTCATGTTTCAGTGACATTCTGAACATGTTCTTATTCACTTCAGTGGCTTTAACTGTATCACATAATTTTTAGTTCACCAATCAGATTTTAATATCATAGTCTGATAACTCGAGTACCGGCATATGCAAAAGATAGTGTTCAAATTATATCATTTTTAAGATAAAAATACTATTAAAATTAACCTGGTTCAATGTGCAAAAAAATGCTCCCAAAACCCAATAACTGATTGTATTTCCCTTGGTGGCAACAGAGGTATTTTTGCCTATTCTTCTTTACAGAATTGTTATAATTGGACACCAGTGGAGGGTTTTTCAATCAGGAATGTTGTGGTAAATGCCATGCAGTAGCATCTCAATCAGACTTAGCTCTGTACTTTGTCTAGGTCACACCAAACCCTTCATTTTGAAAACTGACCTTAAATGAGGCATGTGAGGCGTGGAGTGCTTTAGATGTTGATCTGGGTTGTTTGATGTCCTCCTAGATGAGTCGAAGGTGGATCCCTGAAGTAATTTTTGTAGACCAGTCACTCTTGGGGGAACGGAGGGTGGGGGGGTTTACTGTAACATGGTTTCTCCATTGGTGGATAATCAATCCCACTGTAGCTTGCTGAAGCCTTGAAGCTTTAGACATGGGTTTAGTACCCTTTCCAGATTGATAGATGGCAATGATTTATTGTCTAATGTGTTTTTGAATTTCTTTTAAAAAGAGCACTGTGTCTTGCTTTATGAGATAGTTTAACCTGGGTCACACTTCTTGTTAAACACCTTCTATTTAAGTGATCTATTGATTCTACAGATCTGGCAGTAACCAGACATGGGTGTCCAGACACGAGCCAGCAGAATGGAAATTAGTTTTCCAAAAATTTTATTTAACAAGTAGAATCATAATTGGAAAACTACCAATTTTTACTTAGTCAGGTTATTGTTGTATCACATTAAAATCTGATTGATAATGTGAAACATGCAAGTATAACAACAGAGTAGGAATATAGAAAAAAACATGTTAAAGGGAATAAATACTTCCATACAAAATACAGTTAATGTAAAAATGCAAACTTGGTTTGAGCTGCCACTTCATGAAGACATGACATGGTATGAAATAGTTTAAACTGATCTCAAAGTTATCTCATTACTGATAAAAATTCATTGTTGATCAGGATTCAGTAGGATGGGATTAAACCATCCAGGAAAAGCTTAACTGGTCGAGATAATCATGTGATTTGTTGTGTGCTGCTCTAAACCATTTCTGAAACAAAGCACATGATCCAAAATGAAAAAGAAGAAAATTATTGCAAGTTGTTGACAACTAGTGGCTCTTTAACATGACATTCTGTTAGTTACTATATGTTGAACATATGTTATATACCAGTAATCAAATTTCATTGGCTGTTGAAAACAAGTCAAACTATAACAACTGTCAAGAGTAAATATATTGTTTATTTCCTCATATATACCATATGCGTCACTGTAAATTCTCAGTGTGATATTAGAAAATCAGTCTGGACAAGAAAGTGTACCATTAAATTCTTCAGTATTAAATAAATGAATTCAAGTCTTATAGCAGTGTAATTTTCAAATCCTGTACAGCGCTTTGGAGTTCATGGCAAGCAGAATCACGCCTGCAAAGACCATAAAAACAGTCAAAAGTTCTTGAAGTAAGTTCGGACCTTTGCTTGTCAGTCTGCTGTCAATTCTCTGCTTCCTTCTTTGGCAAGAAGTGCAAGTAAAGATGGCTTGTCATGAGGTTCTGGGGAACTAAATCGGGACAGAATGCGCATTCAACGGGACAGCTGCTCAGACGCTCCTGGTTGGCTCCCATGTCAATGGCGTCACACAGCTCGGGGGTCCACAGGGGCTGCAGGGTGGGATAAATAAAAGGAAATTAGGGTATTTTTACACCTCACTGAAGTAATAACAAGCTGCGTAAGGTATAACTTCCTGCTGCATTAGAGAGAAAACATGAACAGCGGAAAAGAAAAGCAACGTAATTCTCAAGTGTTTAATTATCTCCCTCTTTGTCTGAACTAACAAAAACAGCTATTTCTATCTTACATGTATTTGTAGGAGTAGTGGTTGAAAAAAAATTTAACTTTTAGATCTTACTGTACATAATTCACAATTACTTTTTAAGCATTTACACACATCAGTAATAAAACCCAACAAACCATCATACTTGATCTAAACTGCTTCCATCTGGCTCTCAATTTCAAACCAACATGCCAATTATAAGCAGAGCATCCATGCTCAAGTTAAAAAAAAAAAAAAAAAAAGGAATCGGCACACATCGCTCGGTAATATGTTTAGCCAGGGAGATATTTTTGGGCTTCTCACTGTTTTACTCCTCCATTAGCAGAGACCAATCAGAAACTGATAATTTGCTACTACTTTTCTCAGACCTTCCTCTCTGTTTCTCACCTGCTCGGGTCCCCGCACGCTCTCATGGGAGGGCGAGGAGGATGACGAGTGGGAGGGGGACGTGGGATAGACAAAAGGCAAGGGCAGTTCCACGGGCTCCTCCTCTGGCAGCGTGGGGGAGCCAAGGGGCGGCTTTCGAGCCACTGGCAGGCCGATGTTCCTCTCCGGAGCACTGTTCAGGAAGTCGTATTCACTGTCCGTGGGGGGCGGGAATTTGACACTGAGTTTGGTGAGAGAGTCTACCAAGTCTCTGTCCTCCTGACTGGTGCCACGAGACGCCAAGGGTGCAGGCAGGCGAGGGACGTCCGCAGTTAACCTCAGAGGTGTAGGAAAAGGCCTCTCTGCTTCTACAGTTCCATCCGTGCACTGGATCGGCATGGAGAAGCGCTGGTCTGGGAGGTGATGGGAAAGCAAGAGATGTTGAGTGTTTCTTTTTTTTTAAGTCAGCATGTTGATGAATTTTGAAACAGAAATTTGAGAATTTTAGAGTACACAAAAATGTTTTAAAAATGCAACACTAAATACATCATAGGCTGCTATTAGGCTTAGATTTGTTGCATTGACTATTTTGAACAACCATGTTGAATTATCCAACAAATCATCCAGCCTAGCCTCCCCCCGGTCAGTTGGCTTAAAATTAAAATGTATTACTTGTTTTTACTCTTATTCGATTTGCTTGCCTTACCAGTGCCGTTATCTGGTTTAACTGTCCCATATGGTTGGAATGATATAAAACTATTTCAATCTTCCATCTGTTTTGAAAGCTAAATCTAAGTTGAAATTTTTTATTATTTTTTTTTAAATCAGCCAGTGCTCACTGGATTGCACTCACCTGTGTTTAATTTGTTTTGCAAAAGTATTCAAACCCACTGAACTTTAATTTTTTACTTTGCAGGATTGCCACAAACTAAAACCTATAAGCATAAGGAGGAAAGAAAATGACATGTGGTTTTCAAATTTGGTTACAAATATAAATCAAACATGTTTTCAGCTCCCTTTTCTCTGATACACCTAGCCAAATTCCAGTAGAGCCACACCTTATTAATTAGGAGCACACTAATTAATAAATAAAGTAATTCTGTGTAAGGTCAGTATAACTCCAGCTGTTTTGTGAAAGCCTCAGAGGCTTGTAAAAGAACATTAATGAGCAAACAGCATCATGAAACCAATAAGTACAGCAGACAGTTCAAGGAGAAAGTTGTGAAGAAGATTAAAGCTAAGTTAGGATATAGTATTCCAAGCTTTGAACATCTCATGGAGTCCTCTTCAAGCCATCATCTGAAAAAGGCAGAACCTAACAACACTTCTATGCGCAACAAATGGCAAGCACTTACACTCCAAACAGGTGGACCGGAAAGGTAGGCATTAATTACAGAAACAGGTCTATTGGAACTGTTTAGTCTCTGCACAGATCCACATCATCCTGAATAAATAGTCCCTACATTGAAGCACGGTAGTGTCAGCATCATGCTGCAAGGAAGCTTTTCTTCAGTAGGGACAAAGAATTATTATTAGTATTTCACAAATACCAATGGGCAGAAATTTTAGTCTCTAGATGATAGATGAAGCTCTACAAAGTCTTGTCAAAAAAATAATAACAGGATCGGAAATAAAGTCTGAAAAAAGTACCACCCTGTTCAAACTTTTCAAAACTTTTTTCAAAATGTTCATATATATATAAATAATTTGCATAACTGTGAAGTTCCCTGCTTCATAATTATAAATAATTTGCATAATTGTGAAGTTCCCTGCTTCATAATTATGCAAAATTTTGTGTTAGTGTTTCACCAAATTTGTGTTAGTGTTTCACATTCAATCCCAATAAAATATTAAAATTTGTAGTGGTAACATAAAAATGCCATAGGTCCAAGATGTATACTGCTCCATGGCAGTGAGCTTGAAGTATTTCATTATGTGTGCTGTCTGCTTTAAGAAGCAACCGTTTGAGGAGATTCACTGGGATTTTACATTCATTAATTATTATTACAGGAGTGAGTAGATTAGAAAAATAAAAATAAAAACATTTGAGAATTTTCTGCCAAAAAATGTGTTGTTTTGTGATTAGGTCAAAAAATTACAATTTATTTTTTTTCCAAAATCCCCTTTCCTTGAAATAAACTGATATTTTAAAGTGGTCCATAATTTAGCAACAGTGACTGAAAAAGTGAGCGTGTCTGCTAGGTCCGAAGCAGCAGACAAAAGGGTGCTCAGAGCATGAATTAGCCTCAGCTGAGCAGAGTTAAGAGTGTGTGAACGAAAGGAAAAAGAGCTGTGGCATCCAAGCAAATGGAGGAGATGGAGGCGGATAAATGACATTTTAGGAAGGTTGTATTTATTTAAAAAAAGGGGAAAATTGTTTGACATTACATTTTGGACAGCTTTGGGCATTTAATAATATTACATGAGGAAAAAAAATGTAATTTATTAAAAACTAAGTTTGAAAAGTTTATACAATACTTTGTTTTATTCAAAACACTTAAATATCACCATCTTTAGTAATAATGTAAAAGAAAACACTAGTCAGTGTGATTAAAAATAACCAAACAGTCACAATTCAAAGAAAAGTGCCATCATTTCTCCCTGGGATGATTAGATTTGTTTTTCCATACCATCTTTGAGGCATAATCAGCCATTTATAGTTAAAGAGTTATTTAATTTTTTAAAAAAGAGAGCAAAAGCTAATACACTCATCAGCTGATCTGACATTTACGAACAAAATTATTTTATGACCTATACAACCCAATGCACAATCGCATCCGTTGCAACTAATTAAGATAAAATTCCAAGAACAGCATTTCAGCTTAGACTGTGCAAAACTACTGTCAATATTACCGTTTGAGTTGTCGTAACTTCCATGGAATCTTTTCAGATGATGTTTCTGTTTTGCAGTCAGGGTCTGGATCTGTCGGAATTTGCCCTGAATTGCTTCAAATGCCGCCAACATGTCCTGACTGATCCCAAGAAATACATAAATAAGTAAGACATAAAAATATACATTTGTCAGCTCAGTTACAGAAAAAAGAGTAATCTTTAGGAGGAGAGGCACGTACTAATCAGAGCTGCTGTTGACTGTCAAATTTGAGGCGCCAGCAACAGTGGCCACATTCCCCTGAAAAAAAAAAAAAAAAAACACATTTAATTTTTTTAGTCATCATTAACAACAATTATCCAAAGGGCAGGCTGTTGATGCATGTGCCGTTTTATTTATGCATGAGTGTGAGAGGGGGGGGAAACTGTTTCCTGGCTTACTGAAGACCAAGCAAAGATGGAGCTGCTGCACTGAGCAACGATATTATCCTCTAGCACCATCTGGTGAAGTAAAACCAGACAGACACAGCAGGACACATGCAAACACTGGATGGAAAACAAGTCTCTTGCAGTGCTGTGAAAAAGTATGTATCCCCATACAGATTTTTTCAGTTTTTGCTGTAATGTTTAAGATCATAAAACAAACTTTAATATCACACAAATATAACATAAGTACATAAAACAGCAGTTTTCAATTAATTTTTTCATCTAGCTAAAACAAACTGGTCATATGTGAAAAGAGAGATTAGCCTTTCTTTGTCAAGTTATAAGTTTACTGTGATTACTGTGAACCAAATTCTCTGACTAGCCGATGACAATTTCACTAGCCACACCTAGACCTGAATAATACCAGGCCTGCAAGAAATTATTTCATCAGAATCTGCCTGACAAAATGAAGTAGGCCAAAAGATTTCATACTTCAGGATGTGGACAACTAGACAAAAGAAGCTCCATAACCATTGGATCAAATTCCCTACACAGTGCTGCTATGCTGCCAATGGATGGCACAATTAGGTTAGGGACTATTTTCTCCCAGATGACCAGATTGATAAGATTTTTTTTTTTTTAGAAATGAAATCATCATTGGCAGTCTTTTTTGCTTTTTTGTATTGTACATTTTTCTGACATTAAAATTAGCTTAAAGATCTGAAAAATGTAAATAAGTCAAATAAGAAAGACATTGAAGAAAATCTGCAAGCGAGCAAATACTTCTCCACAGCACTGTAAGCATGGTACAGATGCAGAAAACAGCCAGATGTTTGTTAATTTGATATGTAGCAGCAATTGTTGAACTCCTGGTAAATTTTCTAACAGTAACAACTTGTGACTCTGCACAGTAAATGTAAATTCTTCTTGCTTCCTGTTTTACTATCCAGGAAATATCACCGAGATGCAATTTCTCTCTCTCTATCCCAGAGTTCTGCAACCTGTGACCTTTTAGCCCCTCCACAGACCCTCTGTCTTATAAAAAAGTTAAGATTATATTGTTTTTATAATTTAGAATAACTCTCATCATTGTTCTAAACTGTAAAGACAATAAGAAAGACTGTTGTAGCATTTCTGTATGTTTGTGTGATATCTGAAAAGAAATTCTAGGGCAGAATGGTTGTTACAAGGGATTTGTCAGTCATTTTACGGCATTTAGCTACAAACTATGTGTTTTATCCGTTTAAGTTATTTTTTTCTTAACTGCTTTACCAAATAAAGTGAATATATTCACTAATCTTCTATCTTCTTTTCCCAAAGAACAAGAAGGTTAAATTTTAAATTTTATTTAATGTAGTTTAGTACCAAGGATGTTCTGCATCCATTAAAGGTAAAATGATAAGCATACTAATAAAACAATAAGTATGCCATGACTACCTTTTGATACATTGCTGCACATTTGATCTAAACTGTAGTGATACAGTTTAGATGTACACAATAATCATGAAAGAAAATATTTTTATCTTTATGGCAAAAATGTCTGTTTTTTTGTTAAAACATGAACAATTTAGGTGCTTTTAAAGACTAATAGCTATAAAGGAAGGTACACCACCTTCTTTTATCATCTGGATCATTTGCTAACTTTATTTTACACATAAAAACTTTATTTTACATCAAACAGCATCATACAAATGAAGCTGTTTATTGCAGGTACAATTTCCTTCTCTAGAATTATTCTGCACAAAAGAAGATGGAATTTAAGTAGAGTGCACACAGAGAGGAAGCTGTGAGCTACAGGATGCATATCCTTAATTTTACAAACAGAAGAGGTAGGAAGAGCTATAAAGTTGTGGCTGTGAACATACCCGGTACTGAGTCTTCCTACTAGAGGCAGCCGCTTTGAGAAGATGGTTGCGAGGCTCACATTTCATCTCTCCTAAGAGTCACATAAAAAGGATCAGTGCGACAAAGTACTGGGTGGAAAAGGAATAAAGTTGATTCCAAAATATAACACAATTCAAAGGTAAAGATAAAGGTCACAGAGACTAACCTGAGGGTTGCCTTGTTGCTGACAACTCAGTTTCAAGATCAGAAATCAAACGTTGCTGGTCTTCTATCTGCTTTATAAGTTCTTGAGTGTACTGCTCATAATGTTCCTTCTGTAAACACATGGGGTCTGTTATTTCCTCAGACTGCAAACACACACTGTGTGTCAGTTTTTGCATAAATAAAGCCCTGGTTGCACCCCTCCTTCTGTGCCCTCAGCCCAACCCCTTTCCCTCTCAATTCTTAGCAACAAGCAGCTCAGTGGGAGGTGCCTACTCACCACTCACTAGAAGGTCTATAAGCTGTATAAAACTTAATTTGGGAAGCAAAACACAAAACTCTCTCACCCCACCCTCGGAAGAGTTTGTGTTGCCCTCAACGCAAACTGTGCCCTGAGAGTGAGCTATTTCATCAATATTAAAAACCATCATTTCAAACACAAAACACAACAACAATACAGTAGCTTTCAGAGTTCTACATCTTCTTCTTCAACCTTTACTTAACCAGGATAAAACTCCTCGACATCAAAGATCTCTTTTACAAGAGAATCCTGACAATCAAACACATTCCTGTTAACAATACCAGGTTTTTATGACATAAAGAAACGTTAAATTTTTCAATCTTTAATGTGACATATATTCTGTCCAACTTGACTGACTGAAAAACAACAAAAACAAATAATACTTCTAGGAGAATGTGTAGTTTAATTTGTTTTGATTTTAAAAACTAGTTCAGTCCTATTTAAATTAACCTCAGATCAAGATGCTGCTCCCCCCATGTTTTACACATTCTCCCACTAGCCTATTTATTTTAGCCAGGTCTGGACAATTTCTTGTCTTTTTCATTAATTTTGCCGAAACATCGAGTTTTACTAATGTTACTGTTGCTGTATACAGTATTTCTCCAACTACTTACGCCTGTCTTTACTGTACCATTGAATACACAACTCGGCCCAAATCTTTCAAATCCCTGGCAGATGTAGATTAAAAACGGTTTTCATTCCACCAAGACACTTGTTTATGACAGGAAATAAAAGAAAAATCTCCGAAGAAAACAAAACATCGGAAAAAGAGAATTGATTTTCAAAATAATTAGTCCGTTTGTATTTCACAAAAAGATATATTATGTTTAAAATTATTATATAATTTTCAACAGTCAGTGGAAAAATTGTCTCTCTAGTATCGCAACAATAAAATCCCTGTTATAATTACAAACCATCTTTTTGTATGTTTCCTCTCATATTTGGACACTGCTAGGTGATAAGCTCCAAGTCTTTTGAGGTTGGAAGGGATCTTTACCATCATTCTAATTTTTATGAATGATTTTAGGCTCTACTAATAATGTGAACTTTTTGCAGGATTATTTTCTGATACATTTTCTATTTGATCATTTGTTCAAATTCCTAAAGAGGATAACTTCGAAGTTTATCAGGTACATCAAATTCATCATAGTTTGTGCTAGATGTGTATCTAACATGGCTAAATGTAGAAATCAGATCAAAAAATACATGAACAAAATATTTGTTTAACGCACTCCAGTTAAACAGAAGTATTATCCTTTTGTACATAGTTTCTGCTGTCAGATTAATTGTTCAGTTTTTGTTTTTCAGTTGAATTGTGCAAAATATGCCCTATTAAATAAAAGGTTTTAAACTTATTTATAATTAACTCTTTTTTTTTTCAACACAAAAACCTGACAATTTGGCAGGGCTGTGAGCCTCATTTAAATCCACAACATTACAAAGTCTCTCTGACATAGTGCTCTTTTAATGCAACACTTGCGCTGCAGCGGCAAAGGCCAGCCCATTTGACCAAACATAATCTTACCATTTTTTGCAACTCCTTTTGAGCATTGTCCTTTTCGATGGAGACCTGGCGAAAAGCTTCAAAAGCTTTGTTTAGCTGGTCTCCAATATTCCTGTCCATGCCTTGTCATCACTGTCACGGCAGGCATGAGCCCTATATAATTGAAAAAAACTGCGTATAAACATTTCCACAAGTAAAATCTGCAGATTGAGTAGCATTTTCCTGCTTTGTGATGTTTTAGTTTGCATTTGTACACACTGAAATAACAGAACAATGGGGGAATTAACCTATAAAGTGTTGCCTAAGATATTGGCAGACTAAAATAAGCTAAATGTTGCAATAATGAAAAGTCTACCAACCCTGATTGTGTAATCTTACTATCTCCTTACAACTATGTGAATTTGGTCAAATGTGAAACAGTTGAAGAATGAATGTAACAGATATTGAATAACAGAGCCTCAACAAACTAATGATAAATAATTGATACCACTAATTGTGTAAATACACAATTTTTACATTGTTTTCTTTTCTTCTTATCAACAATTATCGCACGTTTAATCGAATATGAGACAAATACAGTTAAAACTGAGCAGCTGCGGACTCAAAAACTGGTAATAATGTGAGATCTGTATAATTTATTGATCAGTCTCCACAGTTAAAACTGCCTATCAATGACACGCCATACAAACAGTTCCAGGAGTACCTACTGCAACTTGAATGAGAAATATACAACAAAACTTACGCTAAAACCATCCAGGATACATGTCCAACTGGTTACAAAGTGACATTTAAAGAGTGCTTTGCATAGTTCCGTATTCTTTTAACTGGATCTGCATTAGCCGGTGTTTTCAGTAAGGCGACCGAGCAACAGCTCGGCAGATCCATCCGCCTCTCCGCCGGTGTGAGTGTGTTTGCGTGTCAGAGAGCGTCCTCCTTACCTTCACTTGAGTCCCCTATTATTTAAGTCGTATTTGTTGTTTTGACACCACCGCAGCATCGTCGCCCTAATCTTCAGATGCAAAGTTACGAAGCGCTAGAGAGGATATGGCGCTGTATGTTTTACATAGCCCCAGTTTGAGTTGGGAACTTCCCTCGGGGAATCCCCCTGCTCTGTAGACTTCCGCCTTGACTCGGCCCGGACCAATCACAGAGTGGTTAACAAGCTGAGGGTTCTTCCAACCTACGCGTCTGCAAACCGACTGTTGTGCATGTGAAAATTGGCCCCAAAGTCGACTTGCTTTATTAACTTTGCCTAAAAATTCGCTCTCCCGTTTATAACTGCGTATTCAGCACGATTTTTCAATAGAATAACAAGCGTTTTAATAATGCTAATAAAGTTGCAACAGACATGAACTGTTTTAAGCTTGGAGCTGTTTAATATTTTATTAATGTTCCCAGTTCAACTGTGGAAATAGTCTTTGTTTGTTATGAGTAACAATGATGCCGCATGCTTTAAATCTTCTACATCTATAAATCTTCATCGGAAATTGTTAAACATCGTGATAAAGCTAATTATTATAAAAATTGCAACATATTTGCTTAGTCTATTAGATAAAATCCAGCACATAAAAAATCCCCAACCTTATGCAGTCTGCATTACAAGAGTCCAAAGTTCTTTAACAAAAACTTCTCTTGTTTTTACTTTCACGTTTTGATTGGGCAGCTAACTGAACTACTAACATCAAGCTGAATTTGTTCATGCAGCAATAAAAACGGGTCATGCATTTTCAGTATGATGGAAAAAGTTTTAATTCCTCCTGAGGATTTTCATGTTTTGTTAAGTTACAACCACAAAAGCTGATGTATTTTATGGGGATTTATGTGAGATACAGATCACCACTGCGCAGTGCATTAATGTGAAGGGGGAGAGTTTTCAAAATTCCTCACAGATAGAAATCTGAAAAGCATCCAACATAATTCAGTTAGTATTTTTGTAGAACCACATTCTACTGCATTTCCAGCTGTAAAACTTGATAGGATATGTCTTTATACGCTTTCCAAAAGTAAGCCACTTAATATGTCTTGTGGCTTAATATATTTACTTAATATATTCACTTAATATATTTTGTGTAGACCAATAGGTCTACACAAAATCCATACTATATCAAATTCCAATAAAATAGTGATATTCTTGGTTCCGATGTGACAAAATGGGAAAAATGCAAAGGGAATGAGTACTTTAGACTGATCTTAAAATACAACCTTTTTTGAGGGAATTTTAAATTTTAAAGCATAGAGACCACTGAGGTCGCAGACTCTAGGCTGACTCTGAATTAAATCCAACTTCATTATCAGGCATGTTGGTTTTAGCTTTGAATTTAATAGGGGATGGTGAAAATTATAAAAATTCTTGCAGCTTTTAGTCTACAAAAAAACCTTAATGCATATTTTTAGAAGTTTGTTATCCTTCTGCCTTGAGAAACATAATTTAGATGCTTAAGATGTACAATGAACCCTTTCTTTAATAGGAAGTTGCGCAATTTGTGTGGACACTTTTGAGAACAGATTCATTTTTGCATGAACATGCACTGAGAGAGTATAGATCTCTGCTGACACTAACAATGTTCTCACTTTCAACTAATCTCTTGTAAACCCCCACTGTTTTATGTGAGTGGGCATGTTTTAGATGATTTATTGCTCTGGTCTGTTTCATTTCTTGAGGAAATGCCAACCTGGTCTTGACTTTTCAAACTAAAAGTCAAGAAACAGTCAAGAAGCCTAAAGTATAACCAGCAGATGGCAGCTAAGAGTGACTTTTAGAAGTAACTAAGAGTAGTCAGAGTTGGTGATCCCTTGTAGCTAAGAATTAGTTGGCTTTTTATTATATCTGACTTTATATATATATATATATACACATTTTTGTTTTGTTTTGCTATTTTGTTTATTTTGTTTTTATAAAAAAAATGACACATAACTTTTTGAATTATCTGTTGCCATAATGTTTATGAAATCTGTGACTTTTTCTCTGATTTGAAAATATCATGTTTTGTGTTTGATCTTGCAGGAATAAACATGTTTTTTCTCCACCTCGGGACAAATAACTTTTCTCCAGAAGGATCAATGAATAACAACATAGAAAGAATAGATGAGGATTTCTTTTCTTCCCTTTTGTCCTGAATTAGTTTAGAACTTCTTGTGACCTGTTCATCTCTGTGGGGCTTCAGCGAACTGGCTCCTCCAGGAGTCATTTCCTCGAGTCCTGTTCCACAGGTTTCCATCTCTGACCCGACCCCTGCTGACATTCCAACCTCAACCTCTCCTCCGGCTGAGAATGACCTACAGACCCAGAGCACCACAAACAGCCCCAAAACCTCAGAACTTCACCATCCTCCAAAAAGAGCAGCGGGACATCTCCAGGGTTTCACATAAATATTCTCAAGGTTGCTTTGAACTTGTGGCAATCTGACATAACCCTAGCTTTGTGGTTCTGGTATTGAAAAATGTCTCTCAGGCTGTGGTGTACTGATAAGCTGCGATGTTACAGCTAAACACTGAGCCAGGCAAATGAGTCATTTCAATGACCACACAATCATTCACCTCAATTACCATTTTTTCTCTCTGTCTGTTTAGTTCACAATTATCCCTTTGTTCATATATCCTGAAAAGGAAATTATATTACTCAGCTGGTTACACAGTATGCCATATGTTTCAAAGGGTTATTAAAAAAAATGCTTCCTGTCTGTGTAGCAATATTTAGGGGTACGTAGCTGTTTAAGTTAAAGACGAGTTGAAGAGATGGGGACCAAATGCAATTCCATTTTCAAAAGTGTCATGATAAATTGTTATCATTTAAACTTTTTTTAACCTGTTAATATTTAAATAAATTTTATTACATTTCATTGGGATTTTTTTTTTGCAATATACCAACACAAAACAACAAACAAGTTTGAAGGAAGATGGTGGAGGCTGTTAAATAGTTTTACGAATGAACATTTGAAAAGCATGATGTTCTTTTGTAATCATTTTGTCTGAGTCATTGTTTTGTAGGACTACCCTTCAAGTTGAACAAGGGCCTGTAACCAGCAATTTTTACGTCATGTCACTAATTCTCATTTGGATTTAGGTCTGTATTTGACTGGGCCATTCTAAAGAAGTCAAATTTTGATCTCGACTGACATCAAGGACACTACCCCTGTGTGGCAAAACTGTAACCTTAAATGGCTTTGTTTCAAAAGTGGCTTTCTTCGACTTTCTTCTTGCCTCTACTCCAATAGAGGTCGGATTTGTGGAGTGTACAACTACTAGATGCCTTGGCAACAGATTCTCACACCTGAGCTGTGAATCTGCTGCTCCAAAGTTACTAATGGCAACTGCTGCTTCCTTCATTAATGTCCTCCCTGTCAAAGTTGCAGTGTATTCGATGTCTTTCTAGGTTTGTAGTTGTGCCATATGCCTTCATTTTCTGTTCAAACATGGAATATTGTTTTATAACCTAATTCTGCTTCATACGTCTCCACAACTTTATTCCTGACACATTTGTGGTGTTCCTTGGGTTTTATGATGTTGTTTGTTCACCAAGGCTCACTAAACTTCCGGGGTATTCACAGAGTATTTATCCTTAGATTAAAGTACACATAAATTTACTGATTAGGTTGCCTTTATTTTAAACCTTTATTTTACAAGGATAAAAAAAAAAAAAAAAAACATTGATATAAAATACCGTTTTTTCAAGGGAGTCCTGGCCAAGAGACAGTTGGTTGTACTGGGTTATATTTAGGGTTTTGAAACTGCTTGATGTTTGTGGGTATAAAATTTTAAAACATTTAAAGACAACTTAATAAGAGACAATATGATAATAAAAGAGGACTTGATGGCTCTTGTACCTTATATTTCTTTTCAAAGCTTGATAAGTTTTTGTAAGATAGAAAGTTAAAGTGAAAAATTATTGGTAAAGTTAAAGTAAAAGCTAATTTTCCTCGGCAAATGAAGTTGTATATACCACACACAAGCGCACCCACACACGCACACACATGCATATCCACGCATTTATAACCTTGTCCTGTGAGTGTCCTTTGAGGTGACTAGTTGTTGGAAATGACACTAAACCTCCTGTAAGAGAGGGCTGTATTCCAAATATACATCCCACTGAAGTTTGGCTCAGCACTAAATCACGAAGCCAATGAAGGGCACATCCGTGTTTCCTCCATGTCTAGCAAAATAAACAATTCGCTGTAGGTCTGCAGAAACTTGAAATCTGACAGAGGGCAGAGCTGAGGGCTCTGGCATGCACATGGGAGGAGGGGAGAGGAAGAATGCACTGTGAAACACACAGATCGGATTTCAGGAGCCCAGAGGGAGGTGAAGCAGAATGAAAGCAAAACTGGCTTGTAAAAGGTATGCAAAGTAAATTAATAGCACCACTCATAAAATGCCAAAATAATAAAGAACATATTATGTTTTCAGTGAGGGGATGTACTTATGCATCATTTCTTAATCAACTTGTATTTTAAAAAGATTTATCCTAATCAAATCGTGCAATGTATTATGTATTTTTTTTTCCTTTTTTATGATACTGTGAAATAGCAGCGGTGAGATTTATCTGAAGCCAAAGCTACAGACAATGGTTTTTGCCACAGCTCTAGCCTCAGGGACCCTTTGAAGCCTTTTAAAGAGGGCGGTATGGAGCAAGGGGCTTATGCCAAAAACTCAAGAGCAGAATCAATAGAGCAGAGAATTTCTTACCACCAGTAGAAATATTTACAGATTATTTTCTGAGTGTTCAACCTGAAAGCTAGACTTACAATTACCTGATATAGAAATATTTAATATTTCAACACCAAAGCCTTCTTACATTTTCCATTTGCTTTTCTAAGATTAACAAACTTTCTAATACAAATTTACAAACACAAAACTTGGAATTTGATTGGTTGCGATTCCCATTCACAAAATGATTGCGTATGCATTCAAGTATTATAAAATCTGCTTGTATTCCAATACTGATATGATATTTTATAGTCATAGAGATAAAGTAAAACTTTTTTATATCTTATCTACAGATAAATGCACATGTTGAACTTTTGGCTAATTTTATTTTATACTGGTATTCATTTTACACATGAATGATCCACACAAGCCAGCAGCTTTGCAAAGGTTTCCAATTCATCAGTGTAAATACTTAAGGCTGGGGCAGAGATTTTCCTTTCACCAGCAGGGAAATGATTCCAAAGAGCTAAAGTTATTTTGGAATCTAATCTATAGCAATTTGTTTCAGAGGGACTGAATGCAAAGGTCTGCCACACTTTTCAGATTATTTTCTATAAAACATTTACAAAGGAATATTTTAGTTTAAATCACCTAAAAGTGGTGTGGGTTGGTAAATAAAGTATATTGAAGTTAGTGGTTAAGATGTAAAAAAAAAAAAAGTATCATCAAAGTATACACAAGCAGTGTGATACATTGCGAATTTCCAGTTAATATGAGAAGGAGATGTTTGTATTTTTCTCCAGTTCAAAAATAAGTTTTAACTCACATTTGTGGAAAATGCAAATGTAACTTTTCTGGGTCTATGCATTAATTGACAATATTAGCTTAGATCCTTTTTCTGTTCCAATTTTTGTTCTTGACCATCCCACATATATTGATTTCATATGTATGAATGTCATAGTTCACACTTAAAATAACAAACCTTAACATTGAAAATCTAATGACTGCACTCTCAAAGTATCAAAATATCTGGTTTGCTGGTATTTTACTGGTGGGCCCTTTCAAATCTTAACCCATATGAAATAATAAATTGATTTTGTATTTGCAACATTTTTAAGGTGTGCATTTCTTAACAAGGTTTTACAGAGATAGAAAGAATCAATATATATTCTACTAAGCCAGAGGTAAAGACAGGCTGCATGAGGCTTGCCGAGTTTGGAAAGTCCCTTGGTTTTTAAGAGCATACTGTTTTAGTTATGCAACAGCAACAGCAGTCAAATTCTATCCATGTGATTCTCAGTAAATAAAGCTTGGCATCCAACTTTACAGATTATGACTTGTTTAAAAATCTGTGTTTCTGGCCTTAGGGTTGTGTTTTAGAACATATAAAACAAAATTAAAAATAAAAAAAAAATGCCTGAAAGTTTAGAAGCTGTAAACTGATCTGCCAAACATATAGTAATCCCTAGGTTGCAGTCTGATGGCATGTGTCCAATGGTATGTTAGATTTTCAATATGTTTCTAATCAAACATATCTTATTAAATGATACTATAAAGTTCTTTTTTTTCCAGGACCAACCACACTTGTCTCATTAGAATTTAGCTTTGTTTTGAGGACACTTAGGAGGTCAGTGTTGTAAACTGTTCCCAAGTAAACTTTATTTATCAGACCAGGGTGTCAGGGTGACATAGGCTAATACTGAGAGAAGCAGAACAAGGGTCTCAAGGGTCTATTTTTTATTGCTACTTGAGCCCTAATACTTGCACCAATGTTGATATAAAGTTCACATGATCTGCCGCATAATTTAATTAAACCTTACTAATTTAATGGTATCCTCCAACAAGAAAATAACTATTTCAGCCAAAACTTTGATCAGCTACAGTTGAGTCAGCATGATATTATCACAATATAACTTTCAGTAAAAATATCCCAGTTGTTGTTTTTGAAATTTACCTAAAATCTAAAAAAACTACATAGCACGTCTGCTTCTATTTAAACCAGAAAAAAACAGCAATTAAATTCAAATGCCCATTTATTTTACTCATTATGAGTTCAGTTAACATGAACAAAAATTTTCAATTATTTTATTGTCAAATGCCACATGTGTCATAACCAGAAATATTTCGGAAACAGGCGGAGGAGGGGCTGAAATATCACTATATGCTCGGTCAGCCTGGCCTTTTCTCTGACATCTGTTATATAGGACTTTAAACCACAACTACAGTGGAACAGAACATTTTGAAACTGTTGTCTTTGAACTATAGTACACCTTGCCAGTGTTAACTGCCTTAACCACAACCAACACTTTAACAGAAGACCACAGCACAGAGAACATCCTCACTGAAAAGCAACATTGCTGAAAAGGCTTTTGTTATGAAGGGAACAGGTAAGTGCTAATTTTATTTCTTTCCTTTTGGTCTCATTTTATTTTTTGCAACTTATTGTATAATTTTTCTTATGAACTTATAATGAGCTTTACTGTCTATCCAAAACAGACTCTTACTTTTATCCAGGGAAATCATGAAATAATATACTTAAAAAGTAAACATGACCTCCAATTGGATAAAACCAACGTAGTGTGGGACATTGCCAAAATTACAACTCTTTTATTTATTTCTTGGCAAAGAAAAAGGGCATTGGGCAAACAAGTAAGAACATTTTTGGCCATTGTTCAATTCAGACCTCACAGTAACTATAAACAAACAAATAACCAACAATAGGTGAGATAAAGAGATCCATTTGACTACTTGAGAATTATGGGAATATTTGCCCTTTATTCTCTGCACCAGATGTTTGGCAATTTTTATATAAATATGCAAAGCTTTGAAGAGTCAAATGTTATTCTTAAGGCCTTCTTATGACATATTCAAGGTAGCCTTTCCTGCATTAAAAAAAGAGGTGGTCACTAATTTACTTGCAAAGGTCAAACCTCCTGAACTCTTGCATTCAGGCATGAAGGCTTTTATTTACAACTTCCTGTAGCAACTAGTGCTGGCTGCCTTGAATCATCAACAGAGAGAGGCTGAGGGGAAATCTATGGTGCTGATCTGACTGAGCTACAGAATCAAGCCCCAAAATTCTCAAGATCCCTGCTAGATTTAGATTTAAAACCACTTTCATGTATCTAAGAAGTTTATTTTCTGATAAGAAATGGCCCTCACATGTCCTGATGGATATTTAGACAAAATGCAAAAAGAGATATAATTTTCATTGTTTGAACAATAAATGGCATGCCAAAAATGAGTTATACTCTTCTCAATAATGAAGGGAAAAGCCTCTGCTGGCATTACAGATATCACACATTTCTCATAATGTGTGATATTATGAGAAATAATATCACACATTATTCATGTTCACTAGGAACATGAATATTTTGGGTCCAACCTTAAATGCTGACACACACTGTGAGAAAGGCTCTTTATTCCACATACTTGTTTGCTGTTTTATGAGATCAAGGAAGAGTGAGTACAAGCAGCAAAGCAGCAAGGTGTCTTAAAATAACCTCACAATTATTTCCCTTGGAAATACCCAGTGTATATACAGTATGTCAGTATGAGTGTGTGTATCTTTGTGTGTACTGGCTTGTGATTTTTGATCTTGTAATCTCTGAAATTATGCAGGTATGTGCCTGTTTAAGTAATTATCCCAGCACAATCTGAACTTGGGTAAACATATGTAAAGATCTCCTTTGGAGCAAATGCATATTCGAATATTTTCCCCACTGCTCAGTCTGTTATTATAAGCACATCTGTTAAAGTGGTCACCAGCTGGCAATATGTTTTTTTTATGGGTAGGGTCTACTACAGCGGTACAAATGCTTGTTTGAGATAACCTTTTCTTTCATGCTTTTATAAAAGGTGGTTCAATCGCCTCTCTGTCTACACTAAGCCCCCCCACACCCTCTGCATCCTGGGCAGAATGCTGAATCAGAATTCACTCCCTTTCCTCTAATGCCTGACCTAATGGCTCTGGTTGGCCTAATGAACTTCTCTACAAGATCTTTTGTTTCATTTAGAGTGACTTCGCACACATCAGAATGACCTGGGCTGCTCATTACATGGATAATGATGTCACACTGGACTCCGAATGACTGTTTCTATGACTTATTTTACACCCAGCTCTTAGCAAATGTTCTATTTTATGACACTTTTGTGGTTTGATTGATTAGTGAGACAGAATAACATGCACACAAGAACAACTGACCTGGTCTTAAATTAAGAAGATTAAGGAATGTAACATGGGCCTTGTGTGGAGCTAAAAGAAAATTGGGTTTCTAATCAGGAGGTGTTAAATTGCATTTGATGGTCCGTGTCCATTGAAGCAACACTTGCACTTATTTTTCCCTCAGAGTCAACCATCAATCCCAGTCATGTCATGAGGGAGCAAATCTGCAGCAGAAGCAAACCTCTTTTAGAAAATTTCTACTGTGCTGAAAAAAGGACAAGTTCACAAACAAGTACGACTTAACATTTTTCCCCAACTTCCTTTGGTGGTTTCAACCCTGATAAGTGTCTATTTCCAGGGGTTGCGCTGTGTACAGCATAGTTTTGTCTCCACCCAAACAATAAGGAAGTGGAAGTTTTAGTCTGGCAAGCTAAACACACAGCAAATTAGAGAAAACAACAGCACGATCACTAATAATTGTAAAATAATTTGAAGTAAATAATAGATGCAATAATTCTTACTTTACTTTTAGTAGTGGATAGATGAGGCAAAAGTTCTCACTATCTAGTTTCTGTGTCAATATATAGTGAGCTGCTGAATGTAACATTGAGCTAATATGCAGTGCAACGTTGGATGTAACATGTGGAGTAAAGATGTGCTGCAGCTTGATTTTGTTTCCACATTTTCAAATAATGTGTGACATTCAAATAAATAAATAGTTACTTATGCTATAAAAGGCCACTTTTAAGACCTCATTTTGGTATTATTTAGCTCATAGTTAAGAAAAGCTTGGCTCAGTCATGCCTTTAATTGTGCTGCTGCTTTAGGCAAACAACATACCCTTGTCTGTCCTTTCCGAGATAAAAATTGGATTCAGTCAACCTGACGTGTGGTAGATTAAATTGAATATGACTGAATCTAACAGACTTTTGTTCTGAGCATTTTCTTAAGCAATAACTTTCTACCTTTTGGTGTTGCATGATTAACTAAATTTAAATGAGTGAATTTATAAATAGGTTAAACTAAACTTGGCAACTGACTTTTATTTTGAATTAATTGTAATACAACAATACATAGAGATAAACTAATTTGAAATAAGTTGGTTTGAACTAGGGTGAACCAGCTGAAACTTTAGGTTTTATGTCGTTCACTATTTTTTTAAACAAAAGAAAAAAAAGAAAAAAAAACACAGCTTGGCTTTGTATGATTTACTGAATCTGACTGTATCAGTAGAGTTTGAGTATTTGTTACTGGGTTTTTCTGAATAAGACTGAACTGTATAAAAAACTGGATCGAACTGAATTAATCTGGGTTAAAATTTAGTTTCTAAGCGGTTAAGTTTCATGTAAATTGACAATAAATATAACTAAACAAAATGTCATTGAATTAAACTGGGTATTTTTAAACATACAACTTAAACTTTAGGTACCAAAACCTACATTACTCGTCTAAAGTATTATAAATACACGAAAATAAATCCAGGACCACCTTAGACATATTGGAACGATTGGTATGCAACCTTCCACAAATAAACAGCACCAGAGGTAGAAGCTCTGTTTTGTAGAAACAGCTTGAGCAAATAATGATAGTAAATTAAGTATTAACATTTTATTTCTTATTTCTGGTAAAACATAACATCTAATCTCACACTGATTACACAAAATATATAACATTTTCTCATTTATTTAGACTACCTTTCCAAAATGTCCCCCCTACAGCAAAAACCGAAATGGTTTCTTCCACCGTGGAAGCCTCGTCTCGGTCCAGCACAGCGGTGACTGCAAATCAATGAATCCGCCTGAGATTCCTAGGACGCGGACCGAAGTTTGGATCATTTACCGAGGGGATTCGTTAAAATCCGGACACTTGATAACAGGGACATGTATACAGCAAGTATGGACAAAAACTTATTTCCGTCTCCTTTAGCGGACTAGAGAGGACGCATTTTCTTTTTTTTCAACCAATATTCAACTCAAAGGTGGAGTTTGGTGCATTTTTGCTAACTAAACGTAACTAAAAGTAACTCCTTGTTCAGATTGAGAATGATTTTTGCAAATACTGGAAACCCACTAAGGACTCCGTATCGCAAACAGGTAAGCACACTCAGTCTGCCTTTTTAATAAGAAACTCCCGACTCCTCTAAACTACCTCTAAGTTAAAGTCGCAAAATGAGTCTGGCAATTTGAGAGCTCTAACTTGGCGCTTTAAAGTCGCATTGGTGTTCGGTGGTTAATTGTAATTGCTGCGTTGTGTTCTTGCTAATCATTTGACATGAACTACGAATAATGAAAATCCCGTCTTCTCTGGCAGTAGACCAGGATACGGGACACAAACAGTCGGGACACATAGTTACGTAAAACACCAGTCTCTAAAAGCCTCTCGTCACTTAATTTGTTTGGTATTTTTTTAGAGCTAATTAACTCCTTAAAAATGCATAAAGAATCATACTTTGGACTAGTTGGTATTACTAAGGCATACGTTTCTTTAAAATCGATTGTTTCCAGATGTTCCCAATGTACAAGTCATACATTACAAATCATACATTCATATTATCTCCATTGATTATAATCTCACACTGTGCACGACTAATAAACTCATTTTCTCCAGTTTCCTTTTGGTTCTTTAAGATGTTTTTATTGGACGCATATACTCTGCATTGCTCAGGGTGTTTTATCCGGTGGCTGGAGCTTCATGGGCGAGGCCTGTTACTGGAAACCCTGCGTATATTTCCGGCGAGCTTTTGACGGCCCTGCTGGTCTGGAGCTGACTGATAAGACGCCATCCTCTCCCTCCCACCTCCACCGCCATCCAAGCACTGCTGCTTCTGAGCTGTCTGGCAGCTGTATGAAAACAAAAATTCCCTTGCAGTTTCACAGGAAAAGGGGATGTTGTAATTCCCCAATCATAGACAGGGAAAAATAAGGCTCAGGTTTCTTCTGTTCCTCCCTTTTACGACTGCTTTGGCTTGGGTATTTGTACATTTGCTATAAACTGTCAGTTAAACTGTTTTAATTCCACACATTTTGGTTATTTGGTGTCTGTTGATACATCTACATCTCGCTAAGGCTGCTTTTACAATAGGCCATATACAAAAACATACAAAAGAAACGTTCAAGAATTTTAGATTTTTTTTTAATGTGTAGTTAATTGTCAGGATACAATATACTCACTATCCCATGATGTTCAGCTTTATTTAGCCTAAAGCTTTTTTATTTGCTGGATTTTATTGAATAGACTAAGAAAATATGCTGTAATGTTTATAATAATTAGTCTTATGACTATATTTAACAACTTCCGATGAAGATTTATAGATGTGGAAGATTTAAAGCATGCAGCATCATTGTTACTCCTAACAACCAATGAGTATTTCCACAGTTGAACTGGGAACATTCATAAGACATTAGTTTGTCAGGCTTGTTTCATGCTCAAAGGCATGCGAGGCAATTGACCAGTCAGTCACAAGAAAAGGTCCTCTGGGCTGTAGTCCCGACTTGGGTTGCTCAAACCTGTCACCACCTCATGCATGGGATTCCATGAGCTTCCTCTCGGCTTGGGATTCCTCAGAGAATGGTGGGATTTGTGGGGTTGGAGATAATCAGTATCAGATAGTAAGGAGGAGGACAGATCCCTAAAGGCTAAAAGTTCCGCCAGACTAGGACATCTGGGTTTTGTAAACAGAAAGAACAAAGTTGTGCAATTATAGCCCTCTCATCTGCATGGAAGAAATGCCCAAAATACATTCCAGAGACTTCGAAAAAATCTTGATGTATACAGCTGAAACCAGATATTTAGATACAATGTATAAAAAGACACTCTTGTCTTTGGTTTGTCATTGTCTGACATTAAATCAGACTAAACATTTCCTGTTTTAGGATGACTCAAATTATTTTGACGTGGTAAGTGCCAGAATAATGGGCAGAATTTTTCTATTGCTTTCTTCATACGGTCAGTTTACTTAAATTTTCTCAATACTTGTTAGAATTGACTTTTATGCTGTATATCTCGTTAAAAGCTTGACACCAAGTTTTGCTGGAATTTGCCCCATTCTTCTTCCCGACACAACTGACAAAGAAAGGGGACAGGTTTGAAGGCCATCTTGTTTTCACTACTCCTTTTCAGCTCTGCACACATATTTTCTATGGGACTGAGATCATCGCTTTATAGTTACCGTTTTAAGAACACTTTCTTCCCTCTAACCTTTAGGTTGACGTCTTGAGATGTTGCGTCAGTATTTCCATATTAGGTTCTTTCCTCATGATTCCATTTTGTGAATTGCCCCAGTGGCTCCACCAGCAAAATATACTAATAAATGTACTGGTCACTATGGTTAAACACTTCAATTTTAGTTTCATCAAACCACAGGACATGTCTCTAAATATCAGGGTTTTTACCACTGAGTGTAATTTGACTTTTCATTTCACTATTTGAGTGATGGTTTTTTTCTTCATTAAATGGCCTTTCAATTAGTTCTGAACTAAAATGTGAACTAACAGTCTTGTCAGTTTCTGCCAACATCTTCACAAGTTCTTTTGTTCTCTGGAACATAGAAGCCATCTTTCTTTTTAAACAGTATGATGGTTGGAGATTATCATGTTGTTTATACTTTTGCATACCTAAACAGAAGAAAGTCTCTTCCTGATATCTATATGTACTTATTTGATTTTCTTTGATAATGTCACACAGCAAAGCAGTGTGTTTGAGATATTTCCTTAAAACACATTCACAGGTGTGAATTTAACTGAAGTGTAAAATTGATTTCTCACAATTTTCTACCATTTTGTCAGATGATAAAAATTATTTATATTATCCTATCCAACCTAGAACAGAAAAAATTTAGTGTGATTTGTTGTCGGGCAGTGAGAAAAATGGTTATGTATATTTATTATGCACTGTATATTAAAGACTGCTTTCAACAGTATCTTTTTTAACTCAAATAAATATTCTGAGATTAAAAACCATAGAGCAGTCTAGCTCTAAAATAAAGGAGAAAAGTCAGCCATTCTCAATAAGCAACTATTTGAATCTGCATTGAGAAGTTAGAGCAACACTTTTATATGTGCTGCAGGATCCTGTGGACCTGTTCTGTGACTACAGAGGTGTGATCGGAACCGCTCCCGTGAGCATTTCTGCTCATTGAAACATTACCTAGTCTTACTCTAAACCAGGGGTCTGCAAACTTTACAATCCAAAGAACCATTTTTTTTCTCAGTTTACCTAAATAAAATTCATTTAGCAAGTTATATGTTGCATTACCATCAGAAAAATGACAACATAATTTTGATACATATCTAGTGTAGGAAATTTGTTGTAATAAAACCCCTCACCATTTAATTTGTAGGTTTTAAAATAGAGAAAAACATAAAACTTTTGCAAAAAAAATAAAAAAGGCTGGATATGTTTTCTTCTAAGGCATGTTGATAATCCTGGAGAATTTTATAATAAAAAAAAAATTGTTTCCAGATTTTAAAAAAAATGTACACTGCTAGTACTTTCAGTGTTCTAAGGTTGTTCAAATGGTTGTGGCTCCAGAGCTACAGTGATTTTTGTCTGTTCCATATCTGCTACAGTAGAACAGCAGCCGAGTAACGTCATATTCTCACTTTAACCTTGGTAAATCTCTCACTGTATTTATCACCTAAATGTACAGCACAGTTTCTTTTTTATGCGGATTAAATGTCAAGCTGTTATTGTATGTTTTCACTCTTCAGCCACCTGTTGCCTCATTGTCCCACCCCATGGCTCCACCCAGCCCAATCACCAACAGCAGCACCAACAACAGCAGCAGCAGTTCAGGAGGCTGGGAACATCTCAGCAAAACAAACCTCTACATTCGGGGCTTGTCCCCTTCAACCACAGACCATGACCTGGTCAAGCTCTGTCAGCCGTGAGTACTACACTTCCTCTCTCTGTTAGCTCTCATTGATTAGTTATTGATTTTCTTTTTCTTCCTAAGCCAGCTTCAGTTTGCAGTGGTTGTCACTTATTGACATAAATTGGTAGAAATAGAAGAAAGTGAAAAGGTTAAATGGTGGATGTATTAGCTTTTCTGTGAGGATAGTGAAGTGCACAGATGTTAAATGCACTAAAGTAAGAACACCAACTAACATTTATAATAAATTGTAGCATTTTTCACAGAAAGCCTTTTAAATATGTCCCATGTTCTATTGTTGAGATGTGTTGAAGCTGATGGGTCTCTATATGCTCAAAACAAAAGCAATTTCAATTGGAGTTGGTGTGTTCAGTCAACCTTCTCTTACCAAATGATACTATTATAACTGAGTTAATTCTGCAATGTTGGATTAGTCTATCTAAGTTCATAGTGGTATTTCAAAATAAACTTAGACCACACTGTAGTTGTTTTCACAGAAACCGTTTTAAAATCTGCCATTGTCAAAACGTGCTACAGCTGATGCTGTTAAAAAGAAAAACAGATAAAGTTGGGTGGAAGTGAACAAAAGCTGACGGAAATTAGAATGAGTAATTATTGAATGAGTAAAATCAGAGATGACTGCTGGCTTGCAAATATTTTTGAAATAAAAGGAAGTTGAGACTCAAGTGCACACTGATGTGCCACTCAATCAGCTCTGTTTGGTGTTTGGCAATTACCAGAGACGAAAAGTGGTACCTAAAGAGGCAGTCTTTTCGATAGCAAAATTTCAATCAGTGTCGGAAGAAATGTCAAAAGTTGAGGTTGGATAGAACTTAAACAATGAGTGATAACCGCAATTCTCTGCAAAACAGGTTTAAGGTGATCTTGTCTGATTTGTACTTGGGAACTAATGTAGAGAAAAAGAGCACATTAGAAAGTGGGTTTTTTAGGGCTAATAAACCCCTGTTTACATTTGAAAAGGGGACCCTACACATAAATGTACTAAAATATTCTGTTTAGGGCACTGCAATGGCAAACATACCGCCATTAGAAGTTAGGAGATTGGAGTTCACAAGACAGAAAGGTCAGCAGTTCATGCTCTTTCACCTGGTTTGGATCCACCATGATTATTAGCTAAAATGTCCTTCTGACTGATTGCAGAGTTCATTGTGTCTCCTATCAGCAGTAACTGCAGCTGTTTTAAGACAAAAGGCAGACTTTCTCTTTAGATTACCCTAATCTTTTTTGACATTTTAATCTACAACCTAAAATATGTTATCTTTTGAGATTACAGTCTTTGATGTACCTTGTGAGCTCTGAAAAGCTGTTGTACAAAGCATGTTCTATGAGTATCACTTACATTATAAAGTTTGCTAAAAGAAATGCTAATCAGTAGCTGCATCATGCATAAAATATCCTTAAAATGACATTGGTGCTCCTGTAGATGGTATCATCAATACCCTCCTTTGTTCTGCATGCAGCCAATAACAGTTTTGAAACTGTGGCATAAAATAGTCTTTGATCACTCCAATGTGCAGGGGCTTTACCAGGATGGTACCAAAGTAAGCCGCCTCCGACTGAAAGAGGTTTTGTTTGAAGAAGCTAGATAAGATCAATGTAGTTTAGCTTGAGAAAAAAAGGGACAAGTTGAGATTAGTGTTTTGCACACATGCTGGGGTTTTCAGCACCACATGGAGACCACTTCCTGTTTCTCATATTTTTGCAGTGATGTCATGGATTGTTGCTCAATCCTCCCTCTTTGTGAGTTTTATATAACTGTCTGCTTCTGGTGTATGGGCCTGCTAACTAAAGGCCTCATTTCTATTCCTCCTTTTTTAGGTACGGCAAAATAGTATCAACCAAAGCAATCCTGGACAAAACTACAAACAAGTGCAAAGGTGTGTGAAGTTTTAATTGTTCATTTTTTCTTTTCAAAGAAAATATAAATTGACTTTCTTTCAAGTCCCCAACATTATAGATGCCCAATGTGAGGAATTTACCAGAGCACCAGGGCTGTGGTTTTAGGTGATGTGGCCGGTTCAGGAAACAGACTACCAAGCTGTTAATGCTGCCTACCAGCTCAAGTTATTTTCGAACACAGCTCCGGTGTGTGTGTGGATTACGGTTGTTGCCTGCTTCCTGGGAAGAATTGACCACATTTCTTTTTTCCTGCTGTGTGGCATGGTTGGTCTTTGTCCAGTTCTGGTAGATTTCTACACAAACTAAAAATTACATAGTGATTGCTTTGTCAGTCTTCCTCGGGATTATATAAGCAATCGGGACCTAATGGCTTTTAGCAGAAATTCACATTATTAGACTGTTTTATACACATTAGAAATATCTTAGTAAATTAGTGTAGCTTTAAATTTACCTAAATTCCCCACTATGGTAATAGCTTTCAAGACTTTGTATTAACCAAAACAAAACATTTGAGTAAAGCGCTCTGAAATAGCCTGACCTCTGTCTAAGCTGCGAGTGCATTTCTCACAATTGATTTTCATTAAGGTTAAATATAACAAATGCAGAGGAAGACAAAGCGTGTAGGTGCACCCTGTTTGTACCCCACAGGACAAAGAGCTGACCTGAGCCAGCAGTATCTGCATCCTCAGCTGTTTTTTTTTTCTTTCAACCAAATGAACACAACAGGGTCACACACTCACACACAGCTGATGCGTGCGCGAGCGTGTGTGTGTTTATAAATATACATATGTACATATAGAGAGTGACAGAGACTGAAGTATTTGGTCATTCTTCTATCCGTAATAGCTCAACCACAGTCAAACTGGATGAAAGGTGTCTGGGAGCGGACATTTTCAGCTCTTGCATCAGAATCTCGGTTGAGTTGTGATCTGTGCTTTCACTGGGGAATTTTAAGTCATGAATATGCCTTTCCATTGGGGTGCCACCTGGATGTATATAAGCCCATTGCCCTGCTGGAAGGTGAACTTCCACCCCCACTCTCAAATCTTTTCCAACCACTATTCAGAACCAGTTTTTAGCTCCATCAAATATCACATCAACTTTGAGCAGCTTCTTTGTCTATGAGAAGCATCCCCTCTGCTTGATGCTGTCTCTACCTTATTTCACTGTGAGATCGGTGTGTTCAAAGTGTTAATTTTCCACCATGCATAGCACATTGCATAAAATGTACTGCTTGTGAAAGGCTATCTATTTACCAGTGATACTAATACTTCTGAAAGCAGTTTGTTACACTGGATTTTATATGAGTATATCTGAGGGAAAAGACACAGTATATATATAAAGTAGGAAAATTGTGTATCCTTCCAATTCACATTCACATCCTACTTTGTTTTAACCTTTTACATAGAATTTCAATAAAATACAATGAGGTTTGTGTCATGACAAAATTTTAAATATTTGGGAACATTTTGCAGGACATTTCCAATAAAAAAAAGAAAATTTAACACCACCCTAATTGCTGGTTCCCTCAGGATACGGTTTTGTGGACTTTGATAGTCCTGCTGCAGCCCAGAAGGCCGTGGCTGCCCTAAAGTCTTCTGGTGTCCAGGCTCAGATGGCCAAGGTAAGAGCTTTTGGCAGACTAATCTGGGTATCTGACATAGACACAGTAACGCTGCTGTCCTACACCCTCCACACGATGAGGGACTCTCTGTGGGGAAAAACAGCAGCACATGATTTCTCAACTGTATGCTCTGTATGTCCTGTGCTCACATGGTTTATCTTTTAAACTTGTCATCGTGGAGTTAGAGCTGAATCATGAAGGGAAATGATGTGTTGTGTTGTTTGTGCATGTGTTGCATGACTTAGGAGCTGTAATTAATTTGCTGAGGGCTATCTTTATTAAGACATGGACAGTTATCCCTTTGAAAACCCAAATAAGTTCCAAATTTATTGCAGCTGACATGTTTCAACATAGATTTTGAGAGTTAGTCTGATACACTGGAAGCAAAGGAAGTAAGACAGTCGAAAACTCTTGAACTGTGTTGTCACTCTTCTCTGTGTATCTAAATATGTTCTAGTTGTGGAGTTGTTCTAGCCTGAATCTGAGGAGGATTTCAGACAAAAAGTAAAAATGTGACAAAAATTGTAGGTTTTGTGTGTTTTTCAAAGATTTCAAATTATATTAATGACAAAATGGGATTAGAAGGCTGTAAAACCAGAATATGTGAAGAGCTCTAACAGAACCTTTGTTACTGAAAGCAGAATAGGAAGTAAATATATTTGTGTTGTTATAGCAACAGGAACTAGTAGGGGGAAATGAGTTCACTTCATAGCACTAACCAAGAAACAACCTCATTTCCCCCTCTGTAGATCTCTTAGGCTAAATGGGACGTCATTGTTTAAATTTTAATATGAAAAATAATCTACATTAAATATATAACGTTTGAGCTCTTCCTGGATGATATTTTGATCTACCAAGTCATCCTACAGTAGTGATACTATTTCAGATGTAGGTGGTCAGTGTCTGTGAGTCCATCCATGTAGTGTCTACACCTAGGGTAAGATCTGTCGCATTATCAAATAGCATTCAACATATTTTTTTTCGGCCACTGCTGCAGTGAGTTGTCATTGATTCTATTAGGAGCAGAAGCGACATCACACTGTGTTGGAGAGAGAGTTGTTGTTGTAAACAGGATTTGATGTTTTTAAAATAAAGACAAATTGATCATGTAGTTCACATTTCAAACTTTCTTAGAGTTTCAAGATAAACTCTTAAGATTTTGAAAAGATTACCAACGTATCTAGATGCAGCCTGTTCCTCGATAGACAGGTTGAAAGTTTGACAGAATAAAACAGACCAACTATAGTGGTATATGTTTAACATATTTATTTATTGGTTCAAGCTCAGCTCACACCTTCACAAATGCCACAAAGCGTCTGAATGGGGCTAAATTGCATGTCCTTTTTTGCTCCTGATTTTTAACATGTGGATCAACCAAAACTTTCAACATGCAATAGATAAAAGAGAGCCAAATATCCACTGTAGTTTACCTCTGTTGTAGCAGCCTACATTTTCATCCTGGATATCTCTATAGAAAATAGTTTTCTTCTCAATGATTTCCCTTGTTTTTTGCACACTCTGACCTCATTTCCAAACATGTCAGTAACACTGAGTACAGCTAAACTTTACTCTTCTTCCCACAGTAACAACTTCTATGTTGAAGAGTGCTGTTGTTAGCACTTAGAAAAAGATTGCGTTTCAAGCTTATGTCTTTCTGAAAGTTGGTTTCTGGGAGCAAAGTGGGAAAAAATTACCTTTCTGTTTTTGAAGATTCACCAGTTTCCCCATTGAGGTTTTATGTAGGTAAATGTAGGCTGTATTAATAGTACGGCTGTCAAAGTTAATTCCTTAATTAAGGCCAATTTATTTCAATGTTGTCAATTTTTTACTTGCAATAAACGCACAGGCTTCTGTTTTTTTTTTTGTAACCTCGCCTGCGCTGCAATGGATTTTCAATCCCTTTTCTGGTCATCTGTTTTTCTATGGGGCTAATCTACCTTTTCTTTAAAAAATTGTCTCCTCCTACTTGGCACTGTTTTGTGCTGTTTGAGAGCACTCAGAGCAGCTGTGGGCGCTGCTCAGTTATGGCTGAAAGGGAGAGAAACAGGAAGAACTTAGGAATTATTTTACTGTTATAGACACAAATCATTTATCATGCAATTATTCACTATCGAAGCAACAGTGAACTTGTATGAATAAATAAAAAGTAATAAATACAAAAGAAACATAGACATGAGAAACTGTCAGCCTGTTACATCTGTCCTTCAAAAAGGATTCTATTGATTCCAGTTTCATTGGTTTTCTGTCCCTTAGTCTTTCTTTCATTAGATCAGCCTTTATCAGTTTTACTTTAATTAGAACTTTCTTAGTGATTCTAGAAAGGTATAGAATCACTTAGAGAATCACTATTCTATTTAGTTCTTGTGTCTAGTTATTCCAAGTTATTCTAGTTTTATGTTCCTTATGTCTACTCATTTTTTTAATGTTAGATTCATTTCCTAGTACCCTTTCTACTCTCCCTCGCCCCCTGTGCCACTCGCTCTTTTCTCTCTCTCTCTCCCTCTCTCTCACCTCAGTCTGCCTTCTGCTCTCCCCTCACACCTGCAGTTAGTTAGCTAATCAGCCATTGTTCCAGCATTCACTCTTTCAGTATTTAAACACTTCTGCTGTCACTCCTCACTGCTGGCTCATGTCATATCACTGTTAATTCCTGGCTATTGTTTGTACCTGGAACAGACCAACTATAGTGGTATATGTTTAACATATTTATCTATTAGTTCAAGCTCAGCTCACACCTTAACTCTGAGCTCTGGCTCCCTGTGATTTTTATCTATTTTTTGTTTATTAAACATTCTTCATCTACTTGCTGCCTCTACCTTTCTGCATTTGGGTCCAACGCACACCAGTGCAGAAATTACTTAAGGATTTCTGCTTTTAATAAGCTCCTCCTAATGAATCTTCCTCAGAAAAACAAAACGTGTCATAATTATACAGGTCATTTTTTTCCTGAAATGTCAGACCTTTCTGTTTTTATTAGGGGTTTGCGTCAAACAAACACAACATGGGAAAACAGCACGATAATAATTATTCTTCTAACAGCACTTTATAGGATAAGTCCAAATTCTGTCATACTCCTCAATGTCACATGTCAATCATTGTACTCTGTTTATTTTTTGTAATTTTTCATAAAATCTGTTAGTTTTCCTCTATGATAGGTAAAATGAATTTATCTTGCTTGAGGATATTCTGCATAAGAGTACTTCTGACAAATTGATGCAATTATAATAAACATACATTTGCATAAAATAAGTATATTTGTCCACCCCCAATGCTTATAAGAATATTTTAAACATAAAAAACATTCTGTTGTGGCACACTAAGAACATTTGAAAAAAAATCTACAATTAATTAGTGATTAAATGGTTTAGTCAGTTGGCAGCTTGAATTAATAGCTTTAAGGAATCGTTGTTATATTTTCTTAATTAACCATTTGTATGTGTGTCTGCAAACATATAGAGAATCGCAAATGTCATGCGTTTAGTGACTAATTCTTCCTATCAAACTTGTTAGCTACTTCACATTTCTAATGTAGTTTTCTATTATGCTTATTTTGTGATTTAAAAAAATAAAAAATCCTGTCCAGATCCAAGTGTCACTGATGAATATTAATGACATGACTTCTACACAAGGACTCATGGCTGTGTGTCAAGTTTCTGCTGACTGTGTTAAAACACAGCAGGAAGTCAGCTGAACAAAACCTCGTGCGCAGTGGGCTCCCTGTACAGATCTCCTTGCCCAGTGACATTTCTTACATACCCTTCCACCCCTCCTCTCCCCCCATCCCAATTAAAACTGGGAACAGCTTAAGATGGTCAACACATGAAATACCCCAAACGGAGAAGTAAATTAAATATAAAATCTTTCGAATTTCATTCAATTCTAATTTTTTCACCTTATGTCTGGCACATCATTAATACCAGTTTTACACACTTTATTTTAGTCACTTTAATTTTCCCTCTTTTGTCATCAAGCAGCAACAGGAACAGGACCCAACAAACCTATACATCTCCAACTTGCCTTTGTCTATGGATGAGCAGGAGCTGGAGAATATGTTGAAACATTTTGGCCAAGTTATATCCACGCGCATTTTGAGGGACCCCAGCGGCGTCAGCAGAGGAGTGGGCTTTGCCAGGTTGGATTCTTGTTGTCTGTCTAATATGTTAAATGTTAAATGAAGTTTTGTTAAATGTAAACATAACTTCTGCAAAAATGTCAGAAAGGTTTGGTGTCCCTGTTTTATTTATACCCAAAATTAAAATCCAGAGGATTGTATTCAAAAGTCACAGAATTAGTTTATTTGAACCCAGTAAAACCCAGCTGTTCTCTGAAAGCCTGAGAAGTTTTTTAGAGAACAGTAGGGAATAAACAGCATCATACTGACCAAGGAACAGACGAGATAGGCCAGGCCAGGTGTGCTAAATGCAGTTGCAAGCCACACTTTTCAGATCTTTATATGTCTAATATTTTGAAAACAATTTATTTTTCTTCACTGCACAATTTTTCCTTACCTTGTGTTGATTTATAGCAAACATTAGCAACAAAATATATTGAAATGTGTTTTTGTATCCTGAAAAAATTTGTTAAAGGTTGCAAATGCTTCAGCAAGGCACTGTATCTATCTATCTTTACGGATTCATTTTCCATCACTTGATTTGCATTTCAGAATTTCCACCTAATTGACATTTTTCTAAGGTCAAATTTTACCAGTAAACAGAAAGAGATCAGTGCAGCAGATACAGATCTTGAACCAGGAAAAGAGACAAGTATGAGTCTCACCTTCACAAAACTTTTAAGGAGAAAACAAGACAAGGAGAATTTTGTATTAATCTTAACTTACCTCAAACTATACCACTCACTGATATAAAGTCAGCTATTAAGGCAGTTAGCTGTTTTAAAGTTTAAAATAATGTAGTAATTATTAAGAAAACAATACTGGAAAAAAGAAAGTAAAATTTTAACAAATGAGAAGGTGCCTTACATGCATGTACAGAAAGAAACTCACTCTAAGGATTGTTTCAGAATGAGTGTAAGATTTAATTACTGTCTGTAGTTTCTGGTTTCCACCAGTCGTACTTGTACAATCTGACATTTGAATGCCCTCGCAGACAAAGCCTACATTACAACTGCAAAAGCAAAACTCACTGGGTGTTGTTGGGTGGAATGGCTGTACCTGGGTGTGTTCCTATAGGTGTGTTTGGGTAAAATATGTAAGACTGTGCATTTCTGCCCTCCACAAGTTACTGTTTGCACTATAGGGACAAGACCGATAAAATTTTTTATGGTGCAGCGGCACTTCCACCAAGTTGCACAGGAAGCTGGTTCAGGAAAGCACCTGAGTTGCTCTTGTTGCTGGAGTTATTTACTGATAGGTTTATGGTCTGTTTGTCTTCTTTATGTGCAGGATGGAGTCAACTGAAAAATGTGAAGCAGTCATTTCTCATTTTAATGGAAAGTTCATCAAAACACCAACAGGTGGTAAGAAGTTAAAGGATCATTTGACACTTGGATTGGTAGTAAATGTTATAGTTTAGATATCATGTTGATAAAAATGTATCTAAAAGTAAAGAAGGTTTCATCTGCCATAGCTATAGTCTGTGCCGTTTAAATGGGTGGAATGAATATCAGGGGAACAACGTGGTTAAGTCACATGATTAATGCATCCAAAAGGAGTCAGAGAGTCTGGTGGTGAAGAGCTCATAAGCACTCAGCTTGGAGTGGCAGACCAAAGACAAGAGTGAAAGCAGCTACCACTCCCTCTCTAAGCTTTTCAATTGGATTATTATACTGAAATAGTCTTTGCTGGCCTAGCCTCCTTCAGGAAGGGGAGGGGATTACAGCTCCACAGCTTCTAAATTCTATGTCTAAGTTCCCAGGCTGCTTAATAAACCTGCAATCCCTTGCTTCATGGGTTAAAAGGCTGAATAGAAAGGACTGACACCAACATGTTGTGTGTTACAAACAATTCTTTCACAATATGTCCTCTACATCTCTCTTTCTTTAGCGGCATCTGAACCTCTGCTGTGCAAGTTTGCTGATGGAGGACAGAAAAAGAGACAAAGTTATCATAAATTTGGCCAGAATGGTCGAGCCTGGGGGAGGGACATGGATTCCAGATTGGTGAGTGGGGCCCAGAAAACATTATGGGCAAAGCTAAAATGGTGAGATGTTGCGTTATGAATAATAGAAAAAATACATATTACATGAGCCAGCTTTAAGAATAAGTGTTTATTAATACAGCTTGAAAACCTCTTAAAAAGGACAAACTTAAGAGTAATTGTGTAGCTTTAGTTTTGTGTATGCCACAGTAGCCATTTACCTCCATGCAAATACGAAGAATTTATGAGGCTCTGACAACCAAATCTTGTTGCTGGCCAAAGTATCTAACCTTTACATATCTGGTAAGTCCAAATAACCAAAGGCATGTAGTCAAACAAGTCACATTTCTGGTAATGTGCGTTCAGCCCAGTCAGCAGACGTTTGTTTTTACTGTCCTCATTCCTGCTAGACTGCCTGACTCAGGACATTTCTTTAACATGTTTTGATCTAAGTGATATTTTGGCCTTCTATTATTGAAGGCTAATAACTAAACCAACATGCTCCTGACTGGTTCAGCCATCTGCACTAAAGGCCACCACTTCTCAAGTTTGAATGCTGTAAATCAACAAATGTTGACCCTTTCTTTAGAGGATCTTGGTGTTGGACTTTGATTTAAGTAATTTTCAGGTTGGGACAAATATGGAAAAGAACATTTAAGTATGAATATTTTTTATTTAGTTAAAGTCTGGAATTCTGAAAGGCGAATTTCAGAATTCGTCTTTCAGGAACCATTTTCGTTGCTACAAGCTAGTGTGAATGTGCTAATCTTGGAATGTCTTTTGTCTCAGGCTGGGATGACGCTGACATATGACCCCAGTGCAGCTGCTATGCAAAATGGGTAAAGCTACTTTAAAACACACAGCAGTACTATTGCAATTATCACATCTGACTGATGACCGCCTTACCATTTCAGAAAACATTTTCTCAATTTTCTGCTCTTCTCTGCAGATTTTTTCCAGCTCCATACAGTATTTCTAGCAGGATGATAGCTCAGACATCCATGTCTCCGTTCATGTCTCCAGTTTCAACATATCAGGTTCAGGTCTTTCCCTTTCGTTAATAATACTTGCAGTTCTTGATCAACATTGTTATTACAGAAGCTATTTTGGCAATTTCAGCATGAGTGGATCAGGTGTGAGACATTGAACAATGTGACCTCATATCCTTCCATATTGTTTACAGTGACATGTAATCACATCACATATTTATTTATTTATTTACTGTTGCAACGCGTTTACTGGGTGTGTAATTTTCCAGGTGCAAAATCCCTCCTGGATGTCCCATCAACCCTACATCATGCAGCACCCTGTAAGAGCAACACGTCTCCATGCACTCTATATGTCAGTTTTCTCTGTTCTTTACCATTCTCCCCATCACTCTCCTGAAGCATCTCCCTCTGTGGATGTAGCAGAACAGAAACATTTCTCTGTAAACAGACATGGAAGATTATATACAAGGTGAAGCTAAAAGACTAAACCGTCTGTGCAGGAATGTGAAAACAACTTCCTTTGGAGAGTCTTGATAAATAAGTGCATTTAATGACAGATGCTTAATATTTTACAACAGATGGCTCTAAATTGAGAGAAGAGCCTTTTTCCAGGTTTGGTAATTAGCCAGCAGATGAGAAAACACTGTCTAAGGCATCAGGCCAGCCAATATGCTCACAGATAGCTCTGTCAGCTGCAGGCATGGGAGTACCCAGATTCCTTTTTCATGCATTCACTCCTACAAAACTCAGATGTGACGTGCATTTAAAACAATAGATGAGAGAATTTTTCATGACAGGTTAGTCATTATAGTCAAGGCTTGTCTTTTAGATAAAGATTAAACTTATCCTTTAGTGGCATTTTGTAAATTTGTACACCTTCCTCTCCCATCTTCTGTTACTGCAGGGTGCAGTGATATCACCATCTATAGACCCATCTGTGTCACTGCAGCCTACTTCAATGATGACCCCTCTTACTCAGCAGATGGGTCACCTGTCTATGGGCGGTTCAGGAACGGTGAGAGATGGGTTCGAATACCTTGGGTACCCCCTTCTACTAAACATGCTTGCAACAAATGTTTGTTTTGTGAACCCTCACTGTATTTAAAACGCTTAAGTTTATAAGAAACATGGTTTCATGATCTTCCTGTCCCTTAAATAAAGTGCATTTAGTAAACACACTAAATAAAGCGAAATGAGAGAAACTGAAAATAAACTTTTTACCTTTGCTTACCTCCAGACATTTGAGGTGCTTAGAAATAGGGCCCAAAACAATTAGTTTTCTTCAAATATGAATGTATATTCTCATCAGTATAACTTGGTCTTCAATAACATTCTGCCTGTGTTTAGAGGCTGCTCCATATATGTGCAGTATTATTCCCTGCCCAGGATGACATTGTTGCGTTTTCCAGATCACAGAAATCTTATGGCCCTACCAAATAGCTTTTGGGCTCACTGATTGCTGTTGGTCCATTTAAACCAAGAATATATTCTGCATGTTTATCTGCTTCTTTTTTCTTGCAGTTCATGGCCGCCAATACAGCTATGCAAGGCGCATATATCCCGCAGTACGCGCACATGCAGACTGCAGCTGCCCCTGCTGAGGTGAGTTAATGCAATTTTCTTATTTAAGACAAAAAGTTAAGGCTTAGATTGATGTCATGCTCTCTTCCAGGAAAATGGTGTCCAGGCTCAAGTGGACTCATCTGGCAGCCACTCCCCTTATTCCTACCAGCAGACCAAGTAGTGGTCTGCTGGTGTTTAGACAACAACAAAAACTATCTATAAATCCAGAGGACGCTAAGGAACTTAAACTGTTTTTCACATGTTTCATTTAAATAAGAGGGGTTTTTTTTTCTTGATATGATTTCAGAGTTTCTCTGAGATCAACAAATGATTCATATTCTATTAAAAAAAGAGTTTTATTTTCATACAGCAAAGTTGTTGTTTTTTTGTTGTTTTTTTTCTTTTTTACAGAAGTTTCTCACAATATGCACGAGAATCTTGTGACCACTTGTGCAAAGTCAAAGGTTGTAAATATGTATTTTGTTGTTGGGATTTTTTTTCTTTTTTGATTTTTCTCTATTTTTCTGGCAGACATTTTGAAAATGTTTTGTGCTTGCTGTGTGAGTATTGCTAAACTGAAGTGTTCAGTGTTTTCTTCTCTTTGAAATAACTTCTCATTAAATTTTCCTACATCGCTTTGACACAGCTACCAAGAGTAAAACGGAGCTGTAGATGTGGAGAGATGAACAGCACAAAACATTTTAATTATGACAAAATAATAAAGTGCTCTTCCCACTTAAGCCCAAATGGGGAAGTAGAAAAAAAATGTCCAAACAAATGGCTTGAATCAAAAGACTACATGTAATTATATTATTGAAATGAATATTTATTTTTTTAGCTTAAGGCCTTACATTTGTATGGATGCCAACTTTCTCCTGAACCATCAGATTTTCCCACTTTTTTAAAATCATTGTATTTTAGGGTAATTTAAATTAAACTTGTCAGGGTAAAACTTTGAACAGAACAAATCTACTTTGCTTATTTTTTTGTTTAGTTTTTTAGGTGATATTAATTGTTAATTTGGTAGTATGTATTTTTATTTTTTTATTTGATTGTAAACAACTAAGGAAAACACAGACGTAGGATTGTGAAAAAAAACAATCAAAGCCTTATGAAAAACCACTAAACATTAGTTTTATCTGGGTATTAAATTAGATTTAAAAGGCCTCACTCTGTTAGGAAACAAACTTGGCACTTTTAAGTTTAGTCTTCTTTCATCAAAGACTAACATTTGTCTCTTAAACCAGGGTTTTAGGGCTTCAACAAAATAGAGTGCAGTTTGGACTGTGCCTTTTTTCACATTTAGCTGTCGTGTTAGATTTTAGACCTTTATGAATATGAATTAGTGTGCCAGTAAGTGCCACACAGATCTTTCATTACAGAAATAACTAGAAAATGTTTCATTATAAGAAAAAAAAACAGCTACAATTAAAATAAACACAACATTGTGCTTTAAAACGAAATGGTTGGATTTAAAGACAAAAACTAAACAGTGGATTTAAGCGAATGTTCTTAAAGTTTCCTCCTCTAAGTCTGTGATTTGAGCTGGTCACCTGCCGGACCAGTTATCTACCTCAGAGTTTGTTTTCTCCTCTGTATTCAGTCGGGTTAGCAGGTCCAGCCCGTCCTTCCAGACCAAACGCCACACTCAGGAGCTGGCCGCAGCTTTTTACTTTTTCCTCCGTTATTTTTGTATAATGCAAAGTTATAGTCAAAAAAGGGGAAAACTGCAAAAACAGAGTTCAAGGGTTGATTTGGGACAGTCCGCCATTCTTGCTGCTCCTGGTAAAAGTGTGTAATATCTCCTTTGAATAAATTACTCCTTTTTTGCAGTGATATATTCTGACACTGATTATTAAAAAACATTTTAAACAACATCACTGCCAGAATTATTGACTTCCCTCTGTGACTGAGAACTTTTAATAAGTTTGTGATGAGTGTTTCTCTCAGGCAGACTAATTTTTGCAACTTCTTTCAGCCATTCTTCACAATGGGAAAGACAAACCAAAGTATGGTGAATTTCTCTTATTGTTTATAAATAACTGGAAATTATTAATAAAATGTGGCTAGATTCCGACATTTACAGCCAGAGGAATAATTAAGTTTAAAATCTGGAATTAGGGAGAAAAAAAAAACAAGGGTGGAGATGTTCCTGCACCTTACTGTTTGGGAACTGCAGCAGAGTAACATCTTGGGATCATCCAGAGTTCAATGCAACAATTTATTTCAAGGCTTTTGTAGGCATCTTTATTGTGGCTGTGTGTAATTCTGAAGGACAATTAGAAATTCTTTGAGACTTACAGAAAGCATTATGGTAGTAAAAAAAAACTTTACTCGTTTTTTAATATAAAGGAGTATTTTCCCCTGTAATTTGCTGGGATTTAAAATAAATGTCAAGGACCAACTATGGTTATACTTGAGATTTCTATGTAATGCCTAAGACTGAGGAGTAATACTGTCTTAGTGAGGTTTATGCTGCTAGTGGTGTCTGAATCAAGTGCCATAGTCTGAGTCAAAAGCTAAAGAGGTGCTTAAGAGAAAAAGCTCATATTAGAAACCACCATATTGAACATTCATTAAGTTATATGAAATTGTTCTAACTTAAGAGTTTTGTACAGACAGATTGAGGAAATATGAGATTTTCATAGAGCTGCTTAAAGGTTGCTTTTTTGTTTGTGCCACTATTATCAAAGATAACATGTATGTACAGTTAAATGAATTTCTTTGTTTTTGTTTTACTAAGTTTGTTCATGGCAACAAGTAATTTTTTCTTCCTTTAGATTGTTGCCTATTGTTTCTTCTGTTAATGTTTTTGAACTTTTTTTAAATAAAAAAACAAATTTGCTTTTAATTTTGTCTGATTTTAGTTTTTTATAGCACTGATAAGCTACATTAATTTTTGCAAATGTGCATGAATCAGTAAGTACATTATACCATACATTAATTTGAGAGGAGAGGAATGTGAAAGAAATTCAAACTATACTATATATCTATTTATTTATTTTGCTTAAGATATTAAGTTTGTGATCTGTTTGAGCCAAACTTAAAAAGCAAAGCTCAGTCTTAAATAATAGTTCAAAAATATATAATTACGTTTTTGTTTTTTTATTAATATTTCAAACATGCTAAGTTAAAAATAATATTGGAAGAAACAAAGAAACCTAATACCAATTCTGTTAGTGTGGCAGCTAACGCCATCTCATCCTCAATTTTTTCCAAATAGAAAAAAATGTTGAGAGTCTTTAATCTACCTGGTACATTAAGTTATTCAGACTTTATCACACAAAGAATTACTTAGAAGATGTTTTGCAGGTGGCTAAAAATGTATCAATGGTGAGGGCCTTTTGGTATAGAATGTGCCTTTTAAATTTAGTATTCAGATATTAATCAGAAGCTGAACTCAGCTTTGTCTTGATAAGTTAAAGAAATTCAACAAACCCATTCTTTGAGCAAAATCTAAACCAGCTTGCATGTTGAAATTGAATAAAAATGTTTATGATCCCCTTTGCTTTCAACCCAGAAGGTGAAGACCTGGTAAGTACTTTATCAACACTGTCACATTTGATTGTTGACAACATGCATGGCCTGGACCGGGTAGGATTGGGTATCAGGAGGGTACGGCATTGGTGGGTGCACGGAGGCACTAATTGCTTGGACGTACCCGACTGTGAGCAGGCCTCTCCATGGCAGATGGGTCCCCCCCATAGTAGCCCGCAGAGTGTTGTGCCACTCTACGGGAAGCCACAAGCTCCAGACGAGGAGTAAAACTCACGCTCCAGCTGTCTGTGTTTGCGCCACATGCGCCTACAAGCAGTGAAGTGGAAACCTCTTTTTTTCCACTTAATAACAAGCTTCCGTGCCTCCTTAATAAACTCAATGTGAAGGCAGCAGACATACTTTTTAAAGCCTAAGTTACCTCTGAGGCCCTTCATTTAGCCAGCAATGTAACAGAACCATGTGATAAATTGGCACAATAACGTCACATCAATAATCTGACTTTATTTTGGACAATGATTAATTCTGTAATCCAGGTCTCTGGATAGGGTATAGATATTTTTTTATGCGGAGATAGACAACAGCAAGTAGAAATATTGGATATTATGCATGGTTATAAAGTGAAAAATGCAATGAAGTTATTGACTGTATGAACAAGGCCCTTGTGTTTATTTTAGCAGTTATTCTAACCTAATTATGCTGTGGTAGATTATAAATAGCTTTCGAGATGCAGCCTATTAAACTCCCTAATGCAAATCATTTTCAGCCTGAATTTAGAAAATACACTTTAAAGTGGTCATCTTATGTTGATCGCTGTGCCTGCAGCGCCATCTACAGATTGAACTGTGCAAAATCGCTTTGTATCTGCAAAAATCTTATTCTGGAACATTGTTGCTTATTTTTTATAACAATAAATTACTTCTTTTCACAAATTTGCACATATATTTTACTCAGTTACTTAGCCTAAATGTTAGAAATCAAAAAATGCTTCTTCTAGTTCTGTTTACACGTTCGACACTAAATGTTGCACATCAGCACAGATTAAACATTTTGGATATGTGCGGTAGTAATGTGTGCGGTGCATTGTGAAGCGCTAAGGCCGTGTTAGCGGACCGCCTGTGCCGTGTGGAGGTGGGTCGTGGGTGGGATTTCAGCTCACGTTATTGTCGACGCGAGAGCAACAGTCCGGGAAAACTCTGGAGGTGCTGCTGGTGCAGGGTTTGTGGAGCTGTCATGGAGCCACGGAAGAAAAGTGACCGTCGTCCCCAGTCGCTGTTTCTCAGCTGCTTGGCTTTCGCGCTGTGTGTTCACTCGAGGACGGTTTCAGCTGGAGGTGAGAGGGTAAAATCGCAGTAAACGCCACTGTTGTTGAAAGACGCTGCTTCCTTCCGAATATTCAAACCGACTAGGCCTGTTTTTTTTTTAAAGGGTGTTAAACTTTGTTGCGTTCTGCGGGGGTTTCAGTCGATAGGACGCATTAAAACACATTATCGCAGGGAGGTATGTAAATATACTGTTCGCTCTCCAACTTTCCTGAATGTTGACATTGTTGTTTTCCCTAAATGTGACCCCGCACGTATTCAGGACGCAGAATGTTGTCTATGTCGTGTTGTGAAACGCGTTGGAGCTACACTAAGCTAATCTGAACCATTTGTTTAAACGTATATCTTCAAAGACGAAGTAAATATAAAACATATACCAAAAACTGCGACGACAGCAGTTTTTATAGTTATGGCACTGTCTTCTACACCCAAGGATTGGAAAGAGGAACAATAGTTGTCAGCTTACTATAAATATGCCTGTGGAAAAATGTTAGGGTGTATTTCTATTTCCTTAATTCAAGTAATTGAAAAGGAAAGATACAACCCATAACTATTGCGAGTTTTGTATTTATTCTTCTGGTTAATATTGAATAATTGACAGAAGCAGGTGTAGAGTTTAACTTAAAAGGTTATGTAAGCTATGAAAGGACTATTACAGGCCTGATTTGTGGAGCTCAGTTTGCAAATGTTCATGGACCTCCAAGCAACCTCCAATTTTCTTTTCAGTGTTCTAAGGGCTTTTGATATATTTTGGCAAAATAGTGTCATTAAAAAAAATGCAGTGATGAAGGAATGTTGCAGCTTTTGGATTTTATTTAGTTCTGATTTTTGTGGCTGTTGTCTTGACCAGGTCTACAATTTTATAGATTCTGATCTCAAAAGGACTTCTTGGATAAATAAAGATATAATAATAATATTGGAAAAGGCATGAAAGTGACTCATCCATACTAGATGTTTCCACAAAAAATAAATTTTTAGTCTAAAGCTACAATTAGGACACTTTTAAGGAAACTAGTGTTGTATAGGGTGTCCTTTCCTCTGCGTCATCCTTTTTACTCACAGGAACCAGGCCAACTGCTGAAAAGTTGCAAAACAGTTGTGAGATCTCCTGATATCCTGCATTTCTGCATTCCTGGTATTATGTTTGTATATTTTTCTCAGTCATCACAGCAACTTTTGCAGCAGTTTCAAGGTTATTCAAGCGCTAAAATTTTAAATGTCTGCAGCCTGTTTGAAGCTTGACAGTACTGGAGTGATGTGTAGATATATTTCCAAACACTTGTGCCATTCATTTATTTATTTATTTTGAACATGGCTGCTTGTTGCCTGACATTTTGATATTTCCTTTCATATATTTCAATAAAACTTTAGCACATATTTCAGACCAGAGAAACGTGGATTATTTAAGGCCCTTCTCTTAGATTTGTTGTGTAAAAAGCAGTGTTGGTTTCATATAGTTGCATGCATAATTAGCACACATCCAAACTTTCAGTGCTGTATCCTGTGGATTGCTCCATTGTATTGTTTAAGGCAGCACACATCAACTTCATCTTGATAATTCTCCTGATCTCTCGCCTCTGGTTTGTGAAAATTGCCCTAAATAAATAACTGAACAACTAAAGTTATTTTCTCTACCTTTGTCACCCAAAGTCCACAGTGCACACAGTAGCACAGAAATGTGTAACGATTTCTGATAGCCAGTTCATTATTTGTCATTGAACATGACTTACAGAAAGTCAGCTAAAATACCATTGAAAAACACAGTATTTATTCAATGACTTCTTGGGCTTACAGTTTGTATGACATGTTTATACTTAAACACACCTACATGCTATTTCCTGTAAGAATGGAGCTGTGTGATGTAGAAAACCTTTCTCCTTCTGTTGCCCAAAATAAATTAGTGTACATGTCTGTTTACTTTTGTTGCAGACTCCAGCTTTGCAATATTAAGCTGCACTGCCATGTTCTGTACATGGCCGTACAGAACATAGTATTTTATTTGCTGGTGACCTTTTAGAAAAGTTATGCAAAAGTTTGTTGGGGCTTTTTTGACATAGTTTTGTTGTCACATATTTTAGTAATTAACAAGTTGAGCTCTGTTGCGCCTGAGAAGCAAATCCTGGGATTTTTCCAGTTTTCTGTTCATTGCCAGTCTGACTTTATGGTGAACTTGCAGTAATGTCCACCCATGAGAAGATTGGCAGCTGTCTAGAAGGTTTTACACTTCCACCTACAACCTTTCGCAGACTGATGGGCAGCCACAGTTGCTTTTTTTAAGTTTACTGCAGATGTCTTTTCTCTTGATCATTGCGTTAGCATCCACCTACATGCATTAAACCAGTGAACCACCAAAATTTCCGCCTCTGTAGAGCTGCCCGCCCCTGGTGATAACTATTTCATCAAGTGCATTGGCAGCTCACTGAATTAACTACTGTGTCTTTCAAAAGTAGTTATTCCCCTTGAACCTTTTCACATTTTGTCACATTGGAGCTTCAAACTTTGATGTAATTTATTCAAACTTTATGTAATAGACTTAAGCTATATGATACGAGAACACATAGTAGCTGAATGTTGCAGTGATTACACTGATTGATTGGCCTACATCTACCTGACTCTTTTTAAGGCAAAATATGATGGGCATAGCACTTGAATTATGATATCTTACTAAATATTGCATTCAAACATTAATATTTCAGTGACTATTGCAATTTGCTATATGATTGGTGAGCAGAAAGTAATGCATCAAATGTATTTGAGCATCAATCTGTGAGTGTTGCCACATATGTGCAGTTGGTTGTAGATTCTGAATTTGACTAGGCCACTCTAAAAATAATTATACCTTGACCTAACCATTTCTTTGTAGCTCTGGTTGTGTGTTTTTGGTCTTTGTTCTGAAAATAGCTGAATCTTCACTCCTGTGTCAAATGTGTTTTGTTCTTGTTTTTTGCAGCCAGTAAGAGCAGTTATTCCATCATTGTCCTGTATTTACAGTGTAACCCTAAATTACACAAGAGCTTCTTTTTTTTATCTATTTGTACTGTACTCACATTTGAACAAACATGGAAATACAAAATAATTTGTAGCTTTCATATAGTCAATAAAAATATTTATTGGCATTACAGCAATCAGCCTCTTCTTGTAATTTCAAGACATAATTTTAAGTCAATCCAAAGTTTTCATATTACTTTCCAGTCAGATGAAATGTGTTGGTAAAATTAAAAGGTCACTTTAAACCTAAATCTGTGAGTGATGTGAAACATCTATGGCTTAACTGTAGCTCCCTAAATCTGCTCATAAACACTTTTCTGTCCTTGCTGAAAAAAAACCCCCCCAAAAAACATGATGCTGCCATTACCATGTTTCACCGTGAGGATAACTTTGTTCTTGCTCCCCCAGTTTGTTTGAACTCTTAAGACTTGGTATTCAAGTTGAAAACCCATTTCAAATTTAATCAACTAAAGCAATAGGTTTTTCTTTTTTTCTTTCTTTCTTTCTTTTTTGTTTTGTTTTTCAGAATGCCCAGCTGATGGACGCACTTGGGTTCCCTTTGGAGACGGATGTTACCATTTTGTCCATGGAGAAGAAGACAAAATTAAAAGCTACACATTTGAAGCAGCACTTTCTCACTGCACAGGATTTGGTACTTCTGATAATATCAATTATTTCACTGCTTATCGCCAAGAAAATAGGAAACATTCTATTGATGTCTGTGATTATGATGCCATCATTGTGCTTTTTTTTTTTTTTAGGCCTTTTGACGATCCACAGTGCCGAAGAAAATGATTTTGTCATGGGATATAGTCCTGAAGTGTGGAAAGGTGGCAATGTCAACATTTGGCTGGGAATGAAGTATGACATAGATGGTACGGGTCATGTAAAATGACGCTGGTTAGTGGGGGGGGGGTTATGTTATTCAAAAGTAGCCAAGCCAAAACTTGTTTAGAGTTTATCTTTGGTGTTGGACAATATTTGATCCAACAGAACTGCTTAGTTTAAAAACAAATACCAGGAAATATTTGTTGTTTTTGCTTTTAAGATATTCCCGAGACACACAGCAGGTGACACATTACAACCAGGCTTACTGAAATGCATTTTCTCCCACTTCCAAATGAAACTTTTAGAAAATAAAAAAACTCCCAAAAATGACAGAAACAACAAGTGCTGACTGGTGTATCTTTTCAGATGATACCATGAAGTGGTCAAACAACAGGTCTGTAACCTTCACCAACTGGGACTACAGCCCTTATCCTGCTGACATCCCACAGGGGGATATATGTGTGGCTCTGCACAGCATCTCAGGAAGGTGGGAAAACGTGAGCTGCCAGGATGACGTGGAGAACGGAGTGGTCTGTGAAACACCTCAGAGTGAGTCGATTTTCTGTGAAACTAAAAGTTCAAAATATTTTACATCTGTGAATATTTCTGCCTTTGTCTTGAAGATGTTTTTACAGTTAATGAAAAGAATTTGTTCCCCATTTTGTCACATTAGAACCACAAAGTGGATTTTTCTATAATTGTGAAGGGAAAGATTTTCACATTTTCTATTATATCAGGAAAGCTTGTTAATGGTTGTCGGTAAATGTTACAATGACAATGTCACCTGTTTTTTGTTGTTTTTATTTGCAAACTTAGGCCACATTCATGCAGCAGGCAAATGCAACCCATATCTGACTTTTTTATCGCAGTCTGAGCACAGTTCTGATCTTTTCTCCCCGCTAAAAGCTCTGATTTGTGCTACTAAATCCAACACATATCCAATTATTTTCAAAGCATGTGCAGTCAGAAAGGTCATGTTGCATCTTATCCAACTTCCTCTGTGTATATGGTTCGCTTTGGGGTCGTAAACTGTTCACACTACAGACCAATTGCAGTCGCGTTAAATTAGTAGCATAAACAACCATGCAAAAAGAAAAAAAACATCAGATGTCTGCAAAACATTGGATTGAGCATCAATACCTGAGCCTCAGACTCCACACAGGAAATGGTGTGTACATCCAGATTCTGGGAAAAAGAAAAATGTTATTTTTCTTCTAATGCTGTTTCATTGAAAATGTCACATCTTGCTATATGTACTGTTTTGTCAATAAAAATTTGTTGCAGTTGCTTATTTTCCCTGAACATCAATCATAAGCTATTTTCTGCTACATTAAACAAGCATCACCAAATGTTCGACTGACAGAGAATCTCGATTGCTTGGAGCTTACATAGCTCACCAACATTTGTTTTAGGGCAAACAGTTATTATGCAGTTGAACTTCAAACCTACCAAGACATGGTAGACCACAGTAGTTGACAGGCTGGGCAAGGGTGCCATTTACTAGAAACCTCCATTTCCTCCAGAGATATCTGTAGGAGCTGGAGAGCTCCACTGCTCAGGTGAGAGAACTTTATAGTGTATTGGTTTCAGTTTGCAACAAGCCATGTAGGTCACATGAGCAAATACGTATGTGGAAGCTGATGAGACCAAACTTGAACTTTTTGGCTTACAACCAAACACTATAACACAAAGGTAACATGTTACATTTTACTGCAATCTCTTTCTTTACTGTTTCAATTTATTTTTGCAAAAAAGTTTTGAAATCATATTGTATTCATTTATTTATTTACAATTTTAATTTTTTAGAAAAAATTGTGCTACCTTGATGTGGTCTATCACAAATGAAGTAGATAAAGCTTAACTGATTGCAAGGGGAAAAAGATCAAGCGGTGTACATACTTTTACAAACTACTGTAATATTATATGCACTCAGTGTGTGAGCTTTGAAACTATAATATGTATTGTTTCATTGTCTCATCTCACTTTCTTTTTCTTTTTTTTTTTTTTGTGCTGTTTCAGAAGCGGAGCAGCCCAGACCCAGTAAGTAAACCTTTGAGCTTTCTGTTGTTGTTTCTCTGTGTATTCCTCTGTGATCTTTGCCTTCTAAGCTGAGACCTTCCCTGCATTGTTTCTTCTCCCACTCAGAACCCAGTGCGACGGTCTCAGCTCTGGTCATTCTCAGCGTGGTGGCCATCGTGGGAGTCTCTGCTGTGATTTGGTTTCTGCACCAGAAGCACAGCTACGGTTCAACTATGATCACAGCATTCGAGTACCACCCCCCGTTCCGAGTCCTGGATTCGGACCAGTCTTGCCTGGTGGAGGCTGAGGAAACTGACACTGTTCCTTGAGAGAATGTTCTCCCTTTTATCCAGAATTACTGGCTGTGTGCTTCATGCAACGACAGGCCCACTCTAAAATCAGGTTAAGTAATTTGGATTAACATGTCACTGACTTGGACCCAGAACAATGTGTTCTCATTGGAAGAATACTGGTGCCAAGCTACTAACCTCAGGCATACAGAATTATCTGCTTTTGTAATGATCAGCACTAATTTTAGTTATATTTTTTTAAACTGGTTTGTGTTAACCACAGATTTTCGAATCAGATGTCTCTAAACAACAATATGCGTAGGTATTTTTGGGATTGCAATTTCTCTGTCAGTTCTAAGCTTATTTTTATAGCTCCCCAGAATTAGCACTTCTACAAAAGGAACAACATTTTTGAACTTTTCATGTCTGTTTTTTCCTGTTAATCTATTTTTAGAGGGCTTTGCACATTAGTACATTCCAAATCTCTACAACACAAAACTAAAGGAATTTTTGCCACCAAAACAGATATATAGATATATTAATATCAAATTAAAGTGAAGTTGCTGCAGGTAAACTGCCTTTATTTCCTCCCTCACAGTCACTGGCTCTGCTGTGTCAGAGCATCCAGGCTACCTGTTGCACATTTCAATACTGTTTTCTTTTTTTTTTTAGAATGAGTCAAATCTTGTCCAATTCTTTTGAAAACTTACAGACATGCTGGTTTAAATAGTTCAAAATCTGTTAAGATGTTTTGAACATATTATGTTTAAAATAAATTAGTGTGGTTTTCTTTCAGCCGGTGTTCGAAGGCACTCAACTTTGTCACACACTCTAAATGACGGATATAACTACCAAAATCACAGCAAGAACCCAGCTGATGTCTGGTTCTTTTATGCATGCATATGAGGTGAATGTTGCTGCAACCAAAAGCAAATTTTTTAATAGTCCTGTATCAGAATCGTCAGAGCTGCTTCCATGCATTGTGTTAATTATATACAAATACATTTGTTTTTATTTGTCTAGTTTAAAAGCTAAGGCATTCTGAGTTAAAACAAAAATCTGACATGTTCAGTGGTTATGAATCTAATTAATTCAAGCATGTTCTGTATTTTTTTTATTTACAGTATCGGGAGATATAATGGTGGATGAGAGCCTTTTATTACTATGCTTGCTTTTTGATCATGGCTGGTGTTTGGGCTTCACACAAGCATTTCTCATTTCCTTCATAAAGCGAGGGAACCTTTCAGACTTTAAATCTGTTGTGGATTTTCATGGAAATTATTGACATCTATTTCTGTGCCATTTTTTGTTAGTTGTTATGGCATGCTTTTTTGTGTGTTTTTTTTTTTTTTTTTTTTTTTAGAAGTGAGTCATGTTTTTTTCTGACATGTGAAATGCAATATTATAATTGGAAATTGTAAATATATGACCTGTGAATGAATAAAGACAATCACTATTTGCCTGTACAATGTCTGGATTTCAAATTATGTTAAGTTTGTCATTCATTATTTGGGATTTTTCTTTTTTTACATTTCATAAGATTGAATTCTGCTTTGCACAATTTCTAAAGCAGGGCCCCAGGCCTGTCCTCGAGAGATACAATCATGCAACTTTCAGATGCATCCCTGCACCAACACACTTTTATCAATCAGCAAAATTGTCATTCATCTTAAAAAAAACTGAGATCTAGATCTCAAAATCAATTCAACCCTACATACCAAAGCAAGATGGGAAAGAGAGGAATTTAACTAACAGAAAGGGAATGGGCAGTAATGTGGAGATACCAATGGACATATAATAAATCTCTGCAATTGCAAGAATTTGGATGGAAAAATCTGGTAAGATTAGGGTACCCTAATGCCACTATGATGGAAATCCTCCTATATGTTGGAGAAAATGTAGAAATCAAAACGCAAACCACTATGTCTTATGAGACTGCCCAATTATAAAAGATTACTGGAAAGACATAAATAGTGCCTTACAAGATATTTTCAAGCAGAACATTCCTTTGGAGATCAAGCTTATGTATTTTGGCATAATTCCTCAAGAAGCTTCAAAATGAAACAAATATCTGATTATTTTATTATTAGCAAGTAAGAAAAACATTACAAGAAAATGGTTATCACAAGTCAAACCAACTTTAGACGACTGGATCAACAACCTTTAACATGTATAAAATGAAAAAAATAACAGCCTCTCAATCACAAGACTGACCAATTCTGTCAGTGGTGGCAGAGTTGGGTAGACTATGTAAAATATAAAAGATCTGATTTCATTTCTGAGACCAAACTTGATGAAATCTCCTGGATAATCCACTCTTCTATAATAGATATACTTCATAATTATTTAATACTATGTTTTTCGTTGGAGTATTCTTGTTTTTTGTGGTTTGCTTTTTATATTTCTAACTTAATTTTTTCTTTTCTTGATTTTTCTTCTTTCACACTCTCTTTTACTCCTTGAATTATAATCTTTTACTGAAGTTGCTTTTTTGTTTTGACTGTTATAATGCAATGGTCTACTTGTCCACCTTATTTTAAATATTGAAGTTAGTTTTGTGATGTAGAGGCCTAAGGTCAAATAAATGATACTTCCTTGAGAATCAATAAAGATAAAGTAAAAAAAAAAAAAAAAGCTAAGATGTCAGGACTAAATGACCATGGAGGAAAATTAGATTGTTTTGTGTGTGGTGAGCCATTTCCTCATGACATGCGCTCAGGACACTTTGAATAAACTCCACACATTAATGATGATCTGACAGGAAATATCTTTTTTAGCTTTATTCCCAAACAACTGATTGGAATGTAGATTGTGAAATTATTATGGAAACTTTGTGACTTGAATATGTCACTAAGTTTCAGTTCCACAGCAGTGAACGTACCGATTTGTTCACCACTCTGCTCACTCAACCAGTCTGCTGCAATCGATAAACGTCGCTGCACTGCATGTACAACTTGTCAAATCAATTACTCTCACCTCTATAATGATAATGTCATTGTTTTTTTGTTTACTTTTCTACTGTTAACTGACTTCTAAACAGTCCTAACTAGGTGGATGGATAAATAAGGTGAAATGGATAAATTAGGACACTGAACTTTAAACACAACTTATCTGATCTACATTTAGGTCATCTGGAACAATACGCTCTCTCTAGAAGGCCATTGGATCTGTTTACGTCTCTGCCTGTATTGAGATGAAACAGAACTAACAGAAGTGTGTTTGAAGTGTCTTTGTTATCATTGCTTTTTAGAAATATCTAATTTTAGCCTTCCGTGAGGTCTCTCATCTGCTCGTCTGAAAAATGTCTCCCTAAATCTAGGCCACAGACTCTTTCTGTGTTTCTCTCAACATGTGGTGAATTACTGAAGTGAATCAATAATTCTGTTATTGTTTATTCATTGTGTGTGTGCCAGGTAATCTCAATGTTTGACCACCAGATGGGACACAAACACATTTATGTTGAATCTGCTTCTTGAAAAAGGGAATTGCATCACTCTCATTGTGACTCTAAAACGGATTTACTTATTTACTCATGTCTAAAGGTGACATGAGTAAATAAGTATATATATATGACAAAAGTAAATTAGGAAAACAGATTCAGGTTTTTTCTTTATTTTTTGTTGATGAACAACAACAGAAACATTTAATTCAAAAAATATTATATTATGGTCAACACAATCATGACAAAAACTCCTGACTTCAAAGTTGTATAGACTTTGAAGTCAGTGACCTCCTCCTACAGGAGGGTATGCAACAAAAGATCATTTCTGTGAGTTTCGAGAGACAGGAGATATCCATGGTAAGGTTGATCTTTGGAGCAGTATTATCTGCATATATATATATATATATATATATATATATATATATATATATATATATATATATATATATAGAAAATAGAAAAAACCAGATAAAATTGGGTGGAGTAAATATCTATAAAAATATGTCACTCTATATG
>CAEFZX010016553.1:0-44881 GCA_903066825.1 Alfaro cultratus | reverse complement strand
TCCTGCTAATGACCTAATTATTCTATTCAGGTGTGGTGCAACAGAGGCACATCTAAAAGTTGCAGGACTGCGGCCCTCGAGGACTGGAGTTTGAGACCCCTGATTTAGAGGAAAGGGAGAAAATAGTAAAAACGAAAGAAAAGGACAATATGATGCTTTTGTCTGTTTTTACAACAATTTTATATTATGAGAAATGTCCGAAGTAACGTGAGGACGGAGAAATTGAATTATTAGAAGGAATGAAGGGTGATTTTGATTTTCTGCAAAGCAATTTACTGAATTGAAGAAGATTGAATCCATCTAGTAGCATGGAAGTTTGGTGCAGTCTGTTTAAATTACAATCAGTCACAAATGGGAAAAAATAACCCCAATTTCTTTCCTCATACAAAAACATTTTCCCTGAAGTCAAAATAAAGCTATTTCTGCTCTGATTTCCACTATATTTGGGTTATTTTAAAGGTAGCACAGTGGAAATAAATTTGATTACATCTATGGATGTAAATATTCCAATATCAAACTTGGATTTCACATATGATACGACTGTTTTGATAAATGTCTGACTTGTTTTCAACAACACAGTGTGAAAATGAAGGCTAAATATTCAGATATTCAACAATTTCCATATTCAGATGGTATTTGTGCTTGCAGTGTTCATCTCTAATCAGATCTCCCCATGTAAGTGGGACTAACCAGATTATATGACTTCAAACGTGTTGAATCCTCTGCAGGATCTGGTTTCGTGTTGAGGTTAAAATACTGATTTTTTTCCCCAAGCAGTGTTACCTACTGATTAAATTTATTATTAATCAATGGTTTTTCAGTGCTTCATCATATTAAAAAGGAGACCACAAAATGTTCAGGTATGACGCAGGTGTAAATGCCAAAAATAATGCATTCATCTTTCCTAACATTTATTAGGGTATTTGCAACCAAACTGTTCAGTACATTTTATCCGTATAAACTTTAAAGATGAAATTGAAGGTTTTTGGAAATTTTTTAAAATAAAAGTCAATAAAAGTCCAAAATAAGATATTGACATTAAAATAAAATTTGAGGGTCTCTGTCCACTCAGAAAGATCCTAAAAAACAATTAAACAAACAGGCTTTGGGAAAGTATTGCACAATATTTTTCCTTAAAAATACAAAAATATGCTTTGCAGGAGTCAGACCTGCAAGGTTCCTTTTTTCGTCTGTGTACAGCATAAAAACAAACTTACTAGCTTTGCAACAAAATTTTAAATGAATAAAGTTTCAGCTCTCTGTCTGTGAGCAGAAGACAATGTCCGCCAATGAGAATCCTAGACAGAATACTAGCATCCTTTGTGTATGACACTAAGTTTCATTTTAACAAACAAAAACAATTCTAAACATGTAGTGTAACTTTTCAACTGTTAAACTCATTTCTTTAATTGCATCTCTAAATAGACTCCAACAAATCCAGTATAACATTTGATTTGATAGCAGCAAATTAGAATCCCTTGCAGTAATCAGTGTGTGGCCACTTAAGCACCTGTGACTGCACAAGGTCAAAGGGTGCTGATTTCATCAGGCACGACAGTGTTGTGAAAATGCCCGCAGGGAAATGGGACTCATACAAGACTTCCATCCAAAATCAATTACCAGTTTGCTTGCTCACGCTTCCCTGGAGCCTCTGAAGTGAGACATTTCTATTCAGCAACGCCAGTTTAAGCGCCTGTCTGCCGCCTCTAGGCCCAATCACTCATCTGCCCACAGCTGGCGCGCGCTGTTAACCGTGTATAAGGGGGAAGCTCGCGGATGTACTGCAGAGGCTTTCTAACCTTGGTTCTGTGGTGTGAGAATTTCTAATGGTGCTACATTTCCTACCGCTGTGTCTGTCAGTGCCTCAAATGCTCCGTTAAAATCAAGTTTCTTCTAGGAAAAAAGAAAAAAAAACTTAAAAAACTACAGGCTTGTCAAATTACTTTCACTTCTTCAGAAAAGAATATTTGATTTCACACACACTATCTCCTCTAAAACACTTTTCATTCCAACTAAGATTGTGGTCTCCATACTTTTTCAGCTTTCACAAAAGACACACCTGCACACTCATTAGCACACATCTCTTTGACCACAGTTGGCATCGACATTCATTGCCTTTTTTCATTTATATTCTCCTCTTTGTGCCTTCCAACCAAACCTCTGTCAGGATGTGACAACCACAAAAAGTCCAAGTGTTCCTCCTCTTTGTGTCGTGACTGGTGACAGACTGGGAAGTGGCAGCCAGTCTGCAGCCTGAGAGGACGACTGCTGGGTGGAACACGAAGCTCGTCAGCAACTTTGATCTAAAAACAGTGAGTATTCTTCTGCAGGTTCTGAGTTTCAGTGACAAAATGCTTATAGCAGGATATACTGTACATTGCTGTATATATTGGTGTTTGTGCTCAAACAAACTTCTAAGGCCTTCACAAAACAGAGTTACAGTGAAATGAAATGCTTTCTGGAACTGGCTGCACCGGATTTTATTTTAGTGGTATCTGATTGAAGCATAATGCATTTTGCAGCTTTTGAGTGGTAAGAACAAATTTACTATCCACTTCACAGACAGTTGTGTTTGTCTTTCACCTGCAATCCCAGTGATGCACTGACTTGTAATATGACAAAATGCATATTTCATTCTCATTTCTATTTCTAGCATTTCTTGTACTAAAGAAAATTAACCAGCAGAAAGTCTTGACTGAACTAAATACACTGGCCTGGGGCTCATTACCCATTCAAACATTCAGCAAACCAATGAAAGTGTATTTAAGTAAATATGTTTAAATATTAGCATTATTTCATATAAGCTCACAGTATGTTACCTCCTGATTGGCTGCTGTGAGCTCCTCCTCCAAGGCAGAGACTCTCTCCAGTGACACTCGTAGTCTCTCTCTGACCTGAAAATATTAAAATGGAAAACAATATTTACGTCAATGTTCATTTAAATTGATTATTTAAATTTCAATCTAGGTAAGCTTTGATTAACACGGCAGGAGATAAAGTATTTTTTTCTCTGCTTATGGACGTACGATGATACTTAAATGTGGTTTTGAAGTCACAAAAGGAACCCTGATTGATTCTAAAAGTAATTTTTGTTTCAGTACCACTTCTTGTTCTGATCTTTTCAACTATCTCAGAGGAGTTAACCCTGAATTAAAAACTTTGAAACTGGGAATATGCCCAGTATCCCAAGACAATTTTACCACCCAAAACATCAAACCTTAACAGATGAGATTATTTAGGGGTCAGGCTGAAAGCTAGCCTCCCTGTGGACCACAAAGGGGGGATTAGAGGGTAAAAGCAGCAATCTAACTATGGAAAACAAACAGTGCCAACAAATGTTCAAGTCAAATAGTCTCATAGCAATGTTTTAAACAGTAATCAGCATATTAATTCTATTAAAATATATAAGGAACCCATATTGTTTCACAGTATTCTGCATTCATTTACAAATATACAAAAATATAGTTCTTTTTTCTCCAACAGAAGTGAAAATAATACACGGCTGGTGACAGATGTACCTTCTCGTCGAGTGCTTTATGGTGTTCAAACAGGGACTTAAGTGCTTTGAGGACTTCAACCTCACTGGAGACCCCTGAGGGGGACTGAGCTTGACGCTTGACCACCGTCATTCGAAGTGACCGCTCGTGTCTGGACACCAGGCATTCCAGATGTTCCAGAAGTAGCTGGGAAAATCACATACACAGATTATTTGTTAAAAACAGGGGAAAGCTTCAAACAGCTGGCTGAACAGACCACCGAGAAAATCTTACCAGACAAGCATCCCTATGCGAGTCTTTGAGCACTAGTTGTGTTGATCATATATACAGACTAAAATATATATTAAAACATAAACCTTAATAGATACTTTCAAGCTTCACCACTTTCTTTATGAAAGTGTTACATTAATACTGCTCTTCGTCGTATATGCATGTAGTGAATATAGCATAAAAACAAAAATGTTTCCCGATGTAAAAGTCAAATAAGGGTTAGGAAGCATTTCAAGGACATAATGAAATTATTTCATTTTTATATTTAAAATCACTTGCACTATCAAAGGACTTTCAGCACATTCTTTATAGTATTTAGGCTTAAAAAGCAGAATTAGTCAAAAATGAAATCAACTGGGTCACACCTTAACAACAACCAATCATCTATGTCTGTCACCCTTTTAACAGCTTCAATAGGGTAAACAATACAAAATGACTGATTCAAGATTGTCACCTGCAAACACAGGGATATTTATGCAAAGGTCAGAATTTGTTTTTCGTTTCCGGTGAAAAGCAAAAGAAAGCAGAAAGTGTAGAAGGTGAAAGAGAGTTTGACTGATTCCATCGTCAGATAAACCCAGGCGTCTCAGTGGGAACTTTTCATAATTAGTACATCAAGAATATCTTAAATATTTCTAATTTCACATCAGTTTCTACTGTGGCTAAGAGAGGAAATGTTTATTGCAAAGGAAAGCAGGTTTGAATTCACACGGGGATGGACTGTCTGCAGCACCATATGCTGCAGAAACTAACTTGGTTTTCTACTAAATCATTAAAATCAATGCTCAGGAAGTAGTATACATTCGATTATAGTTTTAAAAATGCAAGCAATTATATTTTACCATTAGAAAAAATTGAAGTGGTCATTCTCATGTTTCTGGGAAACATAAGCGTCTAAAAAAGGGCAAATTTAAACCACTTCTCTGTCTGAATGATCTCTTTCAGAGCTGGAGCAGCAGTCATCATGCACTCTGTATTCCTGCAACGTCAACAGAACAAACACAGCTGAATCAGTCATGAAGTGTTTACACTGAGCTTCTTCCAGAATTAGAACACACTCTAATCCTGTTCGGTAGATTTTTTTTCAACCGTTGCTTTATTATTTATTGGACATGCTTGATGTCTCCACACCCTCTTGAGTCTGACTGTACGTGCATGTCATTCGACTGGGACACTTATCCTAACAGTCAATAAAGTTTACATGTCTCCACAGACAACACTGCAGCCCCTCAGTCCACTGCCTGTCTGCACATGCTTTACAAAACTTAATTATGAAATGTAAAACACCTTCAGTGACAAAACCAAGTTTAATTAGAGCTTGCTTTGAAAATTGCTCTTTAGAGAGTTAGAGGAGATAATTAAGCGAGTGTGAAAATGACATTTTCTGTTTCTTTGCACCTCTTTTCATAATTTCTCAGTGAGCTGTGCTAAAATAGTCCTTTAGCAGAACAAAAAAAAAAGTGAAAACTAAATCAGTGCAGAAAAGTAAACCGGTCTTATCTGGCAACAGCAGAGTGCGCTTACAGCTTTTAAGAGGAGAATGTTTTTTAAAAGTGAACATGCACAACTTTACCTCCCCAAACATCTACAAATTGGTTCAATTTCCCATGAGAGTATTTGAGCTGGAGCACTCTGCATATTATCACCACTTAATTCTACTGCTGAGCATCCATATGTGGAGGCAGAATGTCAAGAACTACTGACAGTATAAATGCTTGGTTCAGTACTTTTGCAGACTTACTTCCATTTCTGTTCATCAAAATATGCAGTCAGCCTCCAGGGGCCTTTTCTTCTGAGGATCTTATTCAAAATTCTGAAGCAGGAAGTGAAACATCTTAAAATATAAGGAATGTGGGAAAAATCTCTGTGTGTCATTTAGTCTTTCTTCTGGTTATCTGTCACAAATTGTGTCCCTCAAGGCTGTGTATTAGAAATACTACTTTTTGACAATTTATATTAATAATGTAGGTCAAGTTGTTAATTCATTCCTCCATCTCTATGCTAAAGAGATGACTGTATTGTCATGGAAATACAGTTCTGTTGGTTGGAGTTTACACAATTCATCCCCATTTTTAACATTATTAAATATCAAAAATAAAATAAGTCTATATTGTTTTATTCCCCTGCTGCTATTTTGTCCACATAAAAGGATCCCAACTCCATTTGTATCTTTTGCAAATACAAAGATACTGAGAGTAGTAAGAAGACATTTATAAAACGTTGTGGTCGTATTTACTGTAACCTACATCACAAATGTCTCCCATGTCTTTACTGGGGCTGTACAGGCCATGTTAATGATCCATTATTCTCTTTATCTGCACACTTTTCATTTTCATATTAGAATATTTCAGAGGACTTGGTTTGACAAAGAATAGTCATATCTGTATTTTCTTTCTTGCTTTCATTCTGAGCTTCTGCAAGCAGACCAAACCACCTGGACACATTTAAACTGCTACAAAAGCTGTGGGGTTTAAGGTTTTAAGGTTTATGGGTGGGGTAGCCAAAATGTGCACCAATCAGAAAGAAAAATGCCTAAAGAAATAAAAGTGCTTCGCCAGAGCAAAAAACAAAACCCAACGTCATCATTAACAACAAAACTAATGGAAGAAAACAAAATTTATGCAGATTCATTGCTTCCGTTTTTAAGATGGTGTTAAAACTTTGTTTCCTCAGAAGAAGCTTCATAGTACAAGCAGCTGGAGAGGAACTGACTGATCCAGCACAATGTAAGTTTGATGTAAGATTCAAGCTTTAGATACCCTGGTGTTGTTCCTCTCAGCTTTGAGTTCAGAGATCTCCTCCTCCTTCTCCAGCAGCTGCTCCCTGCAGGCATTCAGCTCCTTGGTCAGCGCAGCAAACTCCTGCAGAACCACAGAGAAAAGGACGAGATGGGTCAGGATCAGAAGAAATCCATCAGTAAGATGGAAATGATCGAATCAGTTATAAAGCAGCTTTTTTTTTCGTGATGATTAAAAGATAAAGAAAGAATTTGACTTTGAAAAAGGGGAAGTTTTGAATTTCCAGCCAACATGTTTGCAGTCAATCACAGTATGCAGGTATAAAGGATGAAGTACTTGTCACAGTCCTACTTTAGAACAGCTTATATGAGTCAATCTCCAAGATAATGAGAGCAAAACTGCCCGTCTACTTAACACTGCAGCCTACTTACTGCTCAAACTGATGCACACACACTGTAAGCCAACAGAAAAATGCAGCAGAAAACAAAAAGAAACCCCACTGATCATGTTTGCAGAGGGAACCTCGTCTCTCTTCCTGCTGCTAATCTCTGTCAGAGTTGAGGAGGCAGCAGTTTAGTGAGACGCTTTTACTAACAACGTCCTCCAGGTTCTACGCTTTTCATTTGAACGCTAGAAGGAATATTTTCTCAAGAGCTTTCTGAGTGTACTTTTGGTTTCCCGCTGGTTCACAGAAAGTTAATCATTAAAAATTTAGATGCATACTTTAGCTGAGAATTCCTTAAAAGGAAAACGCATAAACTCTGTAATGGTGCTTGAAAATTCTGCAAATGTGTTGTCAGTTTTTGTGTTAAAAACATTTTTGTGGTATTTTGTAGTATCGAGGTTATTCTCATTGGGATGCTACTCATAGGATCAAACTAAATTAGGAGAACTGAGAATATTATGTATAGTCAAACAGTAATGTTAATATGTTTCTACATACTAGGAATTAATTCAGAACTGTTGATGCAACATATTTAAAGTTAAGTTTTTACTTTTGATTTGTGGTTAAGTTTCCAAAGGGACAAATTGTGGATTTAATTTAAGTCAGCAGGAAAATGTTTAAAGAAAAAAGTCACGATTGGTATTTTTTAACAAATTTAATTAAAGTAAATTACTCTCTTGTTCTCACATTCTACAAAAAGGCATATGAAATTGATTTACAGTATAAACACTTAGCTTAAGCATGAAGCCTGCTTAAAACATAAACTGATGAACCAAAACCTATTTGCAGAAATACATGTGCTGCAATTATTTGAATAAAAAACACCAAAAAAAGAATTAAAACATTTTTCTAAGGAAAGATAAATTGCAAAAGATTGTTTTTAGCTTTATTTGACATTTCTGTTAAATTAATCTGAAAGATAAATAGCTCCAAAAGAAATAAGGTGATCAATAAGATAATTAATTGAAAATATTTAGTTTCAGGAGCAAAAATGCAATCACTTTGTACCATAAAAAAATAAAACCATGTTTTGTTTTATAAGTCTTGCCTGTTATGAATCTGTTTCTAATCTGTCCTTCAGGAGTCAAGGACAATAACTGCAGGGAGTGAACTCATATTATGTCTCTTTGCTACAAATCCTTAGAGACCAGACAGTCACAAATCCTCTATGGAAATGACATGAAAGTTTCTTTTGAACTGTTTTAAGTCAAGTGGATCTGACCAGAAGTAAGGCTTCCAGGTCAATGAGTGACCTGACATGACAGGAACCAGACCTTAACCTGTACAGCAGGAGGAAGAGTCTCTGCACCATAAGATGATTAAACCCACAGAAGAAAGAAACGCTTGCATGTATATGTTTACATGACTTTGTTTTGTCCTTAAGATACTAAAAAAATGTTTGTTTCAAAAGAAAACAGTTCAAGAAAATAGGTTTACGTAACAGATTATGTGGGAATTTTCATATAATTTCAGAAAGTGTTTATAGTAAAAAGTATTTTTGGTGCCAGAAAACCTACAAATCTTAATAGCAGTGACTTCCATTGAAATATTTTCCTTTTCGTTCAAGGCAGTTAAGTAATTTCGGCAGTGACAATTTGGCTTCCTATAGCTATAGTTATGCTGTTTGTGTACATAATTACTGAAACTCTTTTGCAACTTCCAAATAGAAAATGACAAATGAACGAGGCGTCATTTGATGGTACGCTGGAGTGAACAGATGCTTTTCACATCGATCCAACAACTGAAAAGGTCAGTAATGTGAAACTGAAGAGGGTAAACCTCTCCTTCGACTACAAACAGTATTCCACGTGAATATGAGACGAGCTTCAAGCTGACTAATGGCTTGGAGAATATGAAGCGACACATGGGGGAGGGATGGAGGATAGTTTATCCCAGAGGTCCTGTCAGGGAGTCATCAACATGGCCACAGAACCAGTGGTGACAAAATCTGAAGGTTCTACTGTAAAAAGTTTTGATTTTTGCTTTTCAAATGTCTCCTGTGAATGCAAGCAGTCTATATATAACACAATCCTTCTTCCAAACTTTATACCTAATATCAAAATGAAAATTATTGAACAGATTTACTCTGAGATGTAAATACAGTTATTGTATTTATATACTTGCAAAAGGGAATGTGGTAAAAACAAAGACAAGACTTAAATTTTTGGTTGACTACATTGTTTGGATGATGATTTTGATTTCAGCCCCAAAGCTATCGAGACAAATTTTATTGCACTCTCACCAACTTCTCACATGTATGGTTTTACCCACAACAAATGGGTGGAGCTGGAAGCCTTCTTTCCCCCTCTACTCAGTGTCTGAGCCAAATAGGCCACTGCAACTTGACTGAATGTCAGTATTTTACATTCTGCCATGTACCACGTCTGTTAGGAATGATATCAGAGCAAAATTTTAAGCTACATTATTGTAGTTTGGTTAAAACTTCAGGAGTAAACACAGACTGTTCTGTATAGTAAGTGACTTCCAGCTGCTTCCATTCACTCCTCCTGTTTTAAGCAACCATTTTACAACTCACACCTATAAAGTATTCCTTATACTTTATACGTATTATGCCAGTTTCTAAAATGGCAGTGATAAGCAAGCTTGCTTATCTCAGCTAAAAGTAAATTTTAGCAACATAATAATCTGGAAGATTCAAATGTGTAAAATCAAAATGCTGGAGAGAAAAGAAAATTGACTCTTCTTTCCAAGTAATTACTCCTTCACACAAATAGCCATCCAGTACAGTTCTCAGTTTATTTTTTGTTAGAAGGCATGCTAAAAAAATCCATCATCAGGTCAGGCTGGACATGACCTACATTCAGAGTCCACAGACCTAAATTACCAGTTAATTAAAGCACAGCAGCACATGAAACAAGTGCAGATTGTTTGAACAGTTGAACAAAGGTACTTTGGTTTACAAAGTTTATTCAGACCAACCTAACGGTTAACCAAATATTTGCTTTGTATAAGGGAAAAAAGTGCAGATGTCAGCCTCTAATGCACACAGTTACATTTAGAGAAAACCAAGTACAACAGAAGCATTGCATCAGCACAAACACCTCATAACAAATACCAAGCACAGAGGCAGAGGCCTCATCATTTGTGCCCACTTTGCAGCCACGGTTTTTGCTGAATACACTAAAAAACTGTGAACTTAGCTACAGAAGCTGTACAGTGCTACTGCTCCCAAAGCAACAGAAACAAAACCAGGCCATAGTGCGTCCTGTTCAGATGATCAGGACCAATGAAAAGTTCATTCTACTCAGCCCACTGAAGTTCGGGGTCAAACTGTGGGGACAAAGAAGCTCATTATTGGTACAATAAATGCCTGCTCAGTTAATGACTGAGTGTATCTGTGGAGAACGCTAAGGTCAACCAGGATCTGAGCTGTTACCATAGCAACAGGAGACAGGGGCAAAAACGTGTTGGCGTGGTAACCAAGTCATCTCTGCAGGGAGCTGACCTAAAATTCACGCACAGAAAACAATGAGGAGTTTTGAAGACGTAGAATTTGTGTTATTATAGCTTTGGCCCGACATACACAACTCACATTTCCTGTTTTACATATTCCATGAAATCAGATTTGGCATCTGAAAAAGAAAAAAATTCATGTCCCTGAGCTGATTATCATAATTTCACGCTTCTCTAAACCATCTTGAGAAATACCTTCTAATAGATCCTGGGAGTTACGCAGCACTTTATTTTAGCCTCTGCATTTTTCAGACTTGTAAATGTGTGCAGCAGGTCAGGCAAAAAAGAAGCTTAGAGCTCATAAATCTCCCTCTCACAGGAGTGCAGCTAATCACAGTCACCTCCTCTTAAGAAAAAGCCCCTCTGCAAATTGCACGGTTTGCTTTAGTGCTCGTCGGATCAGAATATCCCCTCGCTGGTGCTCCAACAACATCGCCTTCCTCAGCATCAGACAGCCGTAAACTCTCGGTGCAGCACGCCATTAAAACTGTTGTCTCCAAACGGTCTCTCCTCTTAGAGCCAAGTTAAATAAAAGGCTGTGACCTCAGGGGGAAGGAAATGTTTTGAAGACTGTTATCCACCCTGTCAGGATGCTTGACAGATTATAGACTCTGCTGAAACATCATTTGACAGATATTTAGGTTATAAACACGTATGTTTGGAATGACAACTGAATTTTATCAACGATGCAACACAACATCATATATTAATAATATTATGAAGTTATTTAGAAACAAATGCTTTAAAATAGCAGCATCCGTATGTTCTGGCATACAGCCAGACTTTGCTTTCATAAAACTGTTGTAAATAAAAAATTTAACTATTTTTCAAGAAGTTTGAATATTAAAAATATAATCTAACTGTGGAAAAGGTTGAACTATTTTGAAATGGTGGCTTATTTCCGCTCAGATATTTATTTTTGCCTAATTCTTCCTAAAGGAGAGAAGAAGAAAAAAAAAAGACCTGGAGGTTTTATTTGCAGTAAACCCACCCAGCAGCCCACAGGCACATCTCTGGTAAACAACATGAAAGCATATTGGTGTTAAAAAAACCCAGCAAAATGACTGCAGTGATGGTACATTTTCTACATTTTGAGAGCAGGAAGATTGAAGGAGAAAAAGAGCAAAAGTGAAGATGCACATGCTCAGCATTATTAGTGCATCTATGATTTTGAGGCAGGAGAAAAGTAGGAGATAGAAACACTGATTTGTGCTAAAAAAAAAAAAAGTAGAAAACTTCAATGTGGTTTTCAACAAAAGCCAGTCTGATTTTTAATAAATAAAAAAATTAAACAATAATTATAAGGTATTTTAGTTTAATGATTGAGTCTTGCTTTTTTCCCCAAATTTTTGATCCAGAAATCTTAATGGTCTGAGCCTTCCTTTAAGCCTCAATTTCACTATTTTATCCAAGACCCACCAGACCAATAAAGCCCCCTGTCTCTTTTCCCCACGTCTCATTACCTGTGCAGAGTGCACAGCGCTGCAATATATCAGGCAATGTGTGTGCATGAAAGTGTGCGAGTATAGAGTCTGACAGCTGAACTCTAAATGAATCGGTGGCCAAGGCTTCCTCTGAGTGGGCGACTGTTGGCCTAAATTACAGCAGCATCGGATAGTTGTGCTTTTTTTTTTCTCCTATTGGAAGTGTAGGTGTGCCTCTGCAGGAAAGTCATGCTTCCGAGCTAAAAACATACCCTGCCAACCGTGCATCTTTCTCAGGAGTGCAGAGGTGGCGGTTGTGACTGACAGGATGCTGATTCACTGGGTGAGTCTCAGAGAGCATATCATCCATGCAATGATGAGCCTGCCATTTTTTAGCAGTCAATCCGCAAGTGTTTTGACAGAAATTTACATTAGCAAAGCTGATAAGTCAGCCTAGAACAAGGGAAATAAAGATGGTTTACAAAAAGCACAATTCACACCAAGGAACTCCTTGCAAGCAGCTAAAAATAATTAGGATTTGAGAAACTATATTCTCAGAAAGTGAACCAACAGATGATATTTGAGCTTTTCAGACATAGCATGGGCAGCAGAAGGGTTCACAACACGTCTTCAATTTTTAATCAAGTGGGATATTTACAGTCTGAGACTAAAAGGAAGAGAGGAAACATGGGTGGTTATAAATAAACAATGAGAAGAGCATGCTGCTATCAATACCACCTCCCCCAGTAAACAAATGTGTACACATGCTGGGGAGATGCTGAGCAACAGTAGACAAAATATCAATAAGATCATGTTACATAAATATTCACATGCTGAAAATGAAAACCTAGAGATGTGTAATCACCCCTCAGGCTGCTGATAGAGGAGGGGCAAAACTATAAAAGTACCTTTATAAGACAATTTTAAGCATTCAACATAATTTGGGGCAAACCTTTCTAAATATTGTGCTTTTATTAACTTTAAGCAGAAAAATCACCATAATTAACCAACATAAAGGCTTAAAAAACATCAGTCTGTGCAAAATCTGTTGTTCTGATATACACAAACTTCTCAATAACATTCTAATTGTCTAATTTTTTGAACATGTCACACTGACAAAACATCTATTGGCTGACCAAGCATTCAGTTTTATTCAGTTTAAACATTAGATGAACATTTAGACTTAATCTTTGAAAAAACGTCAAAACGTGGAATCTTTTAAACGCCTTTAGCTGAATGATTTAAAGGAAGGATGTTAGAAACCTGCTGAGCAGCAACAACAGTGACCCACTGAGGAACACAGCCAGCCTAATTCCTGCCCTGAGTCTGGCTGATGAAGACGGATCGGTCACAGCGGCTCCTGGTCGGACTCTCCGGATCCTTGGAGACCTTGAGGTCTGACCGCTGCGCTCAATCCAGCTCAGCAGCCGCCTCAGTTTCTCAACTTCAAATATTCAAAAAGGTTATACGTCCCGACAGTGCAGCTCTTTTTGTTCATGGTAAGATTTTGGAGGTAGCCGATAAATTTTGCACCAGCACCCTGAATGCTTTCATCACTCTGTCCTCATCTGAAATACAGTATTTACCTTTCCTCCGCCCTGCTGTCCGCTCAATGGATACAACCTGCTGTCACTCTGTCCAAAAGAACCTCCAACATTTTACAATTACAGCATTTGGAATCACTATTCCTTTTTTCTGACAGGTTGCTACTTCATCACAACTTCAAACCACGGCCGGATCCAGAGAGAATGCAGTCACGATTTAGCAGAGATAAAGAAGCCAGAGGCTAACATATGTATATCCAGCTTTGATGTGTCTTTATGTGTTTTAAAGTTCAAATTCAGCCTCTAAAATTCCAACTGGCAGATAAATCTTATTTTATACGCAATTAAAATAAGTGTAGTTTATTTTTTCTTTAAGATGAGGCCCGGCTGAACAGAGGGTTGATTGCGTGACGTTGTTAAATTTAACAACATTTAGCTGATAAGGTAAGAGTTTTTCCCGCCTTGAGGACAAGTCATAAATCTGCTTTTGAAGATGCTACCTTAATTTACGCAGTAATTCAGACCCGTTATGATAAACACTCCACAGCCTTCTCTCAAAGCAACAACACAAACCAAAATGAAAAAGGTTTAAAGAAAGTCTCTAAATGATCTAATGCATCACCACCATTATTGTTTCACCCTCATTTTCCAAAACTAGCTTTGAAATTGTTCCTGGCTAAACCTGAAGAACAATATCAAAGCAGAGAATGAACTACCTCTGTGCACAGAAAAATGGCCAAAAGACTTTTAAATGCTTCAAACAGCAGTAAAAAGGAACAATAGAAGTTGAAATAGTTTTTCCCCTTCAATAAAAAAAAAACAGGTGATAACCTTCACCAAAGTGGAACAAGACATTTGAAAACTTGATTCATGATACACACAGAGAATTGAAACTGAAGTTTGAGATTCTTATTTGAATTACATTGCACTAACTACTAGCATTCAACATTTATTTACATAATTAATTTAAATGAGTTGGTTTTGAATGTATGCACATTTGAAACCAGAAGTTTTCATTAAAAAAAAATTAAAAATTGAAAATGTTCCTCACTTTCAAAGGCTGAATCAGATCAAACCTATCTATTTTACGTCAGTTTAAGCACTTCTGTCTGTAATCTGAGGAGAATTGTCAGAAATGTGTCCCCACAATGAAATACACGAACAGTAGCCTGAAGGATGTATGAGCAGATACTCTGACACTCGTCACCAACATCTCCCTTCAATGCAAATCTAACTCTTTTCTGCATAAAGAAACTAACCTTCGCCCAGCAACTTTCTCATTTGACAGGAGAATACACTCCTGAATAGAAAGAGGTTTAATGATGGCAACATAAGTTACGCTTGGTTCAAATTCAAATGGAAAAACAGCACATTGAAGTTCAAAGCTATTAAAGTCAAGGCCACTCATGAATGAGTCTTTTTGAAGGAGTGCTTTAACAACACTGCTTATGAGCTGCAATGGAACCGATTAGCAACATCTAGACACTGGAACCATTTAATAACTGATAAAAATGCTGTTCAGTTATTATTGCAAACCTTTACAGTTTGAGTATTGAGCAACACATTTTAGAGGAAACTTGCAAGAAAAGATGCATTTCCAACAGGCAAAGAAAAGTAAAAAAAGATGACAGAATATATGGCTGTACTTTTATTTCTTCATATGTCTATGAATAAAAGTTGTTGTTGCATTTTTAGTGGCTAGATCAGGAGTGGGCAATCCTGGATCTCGAGAGCCGGTGTCCTGCAACTCTTAGATGTCTCCCTGGTCCAACACACTTGAATCCAACAGCTGAATCACCTCCTAAGAACAGTCAAGTTCTCCAGAGTCCTGCTAATGACCTCATTATTTGACTCAGGTGTGTTGAAGTAGAAATGCATCTAAAAGTTGCAGGAGACCCTCGAGGCCTGGAGTTGCCCACCTCTGGGCTAGATCCTTAATAAATATCAATATAAAAACTATTGAAATTACAAAACATTTGGTAACATTTCAAACTTCTGAATAGCTATTTGTACATTATGTATGAGTATCACCTGCCTAATTATTTTTGGTTATTGTTTACCTTTGGAGTTTTTCTCCCCCAAAAAATAATGCACAAATGCTGCTTCTAAATTATGCTAATTCTCCAGAATGACACTGAAGCTATCAAACTTTTTCTGCACAGAAAATCTGGTTTTATGAATCACGTGGACATTTATGCAATGAATGTGAAGCGAGAATGAAATAAAGTACTGAAGAGACATTTGTTCTGCGACACTCTCAACTTGACACATTTAGCTCCAGTGTACTTGGCACGCTGATAAATCGACGCCAATGAGATGCACAGTGCAGCAGTGCCCATGTTAATAAGGTCAGGGGAGGGGAAGAGCATTTTATTATCCAGTGAGAATGCATTCTCTGTTTTCCACATGTAACGTTCTGTCACACTCTTCTCATTTAGTTTAAATAACATAAGTCACCCGTGCACGCTGCAAAGCTGTATATCTCTGTGAAACACACAAACAAGCATTCCCTGAAATGTCACAGCATCCATCATTTATTGCACACAGGGAGAAAAATGCTCCAATAGCACCCATTTCTTTCCAACGACAAAACGGCACCAGCGCCTTCTTGGCTGCCGTGCTGAGCGTTTTCAGGAGGAGATGATGATTCACACGGCTGAGGATTCTACATTTTCTTATTCAGGCTAAGGCAAAAACAGAATTTGTGTTTTGGTGCAGAGGGTGCAACTAATGATATCTTTATGAGAAGATAACACTGTGATTCTTAGGTAGACTTTTTCTTGTTCTATCAATGTCTTGGCAACAAAAAGTTACATATAGAGAATTCATAGACATCCTTTTACTAAAAGCAGGTGACAGTAGAGTATACTGTCACAGTTCTTGCATTTGGTTATCTAACTAATGTTTGCAAAACAATATCCTCAGAGACAGATGCTGCTTTTTTAGTATCCACTCATGTGTCCATAAATGGAAATAAGAGGCCACATAAAGTAAAGCATCAAATTCAGCATCACTAAGGTAACTGATACCAAGCATGAAATGTTGAATTTTAAAAAAAACTTAATAGCTGACAAAGTAAAACTTTTTCAACTTTTCACATGGTCACAAACTTCAATGCAATTTATTACAACATGCCTTGAGATGCTTCTAGCTGGTTTTTATTTGTGCAGTTATGTTGGTAGCAGCATTGTGTAGTGAAAACCCTTTTCTTCAGCACAGATAGGGTAGATGGTTGGGACACACTTTACAGTGGGTCATAAAAAGAAAAAATAGCATTCACAAAAAATGAAACCATCACCCATTTGTCATTTTGCAAAAAACCTGCAACAGATATAAAACTATGCATGTTTAATCAGTACAAGATACCAGGAATGAATAGAAACTGGGGCTTTTTAGCATGAAAGGTGGAACTAAAGCTAGAGATGGTGAGTAAAATCAAAGTGCGGCTTTCCGACAAGAATGGTACTTTTATTTGGGCAGATAACCAGCTGAGGAACAGAGCAGTTTTGTGTGGGCGCGATGCCACGTTTGGAAAATTCATCAGACGAGTGGTGGGATTTGCAAAGATTACAGTAGACAGGGAGGACAGGGTTTGGAGCAATGTTGATTAAATCCCTGTCCTCGCAGATAACATTTGTAACAGCCAAGATGAACACACACACCCTCGGTGCATCAAAGGAGGACACCGTCTGAGGTTTAACTCCTGCTGAAATAATCCAGAAGAGAAACACTTCTTCACAGAAGCTGGAAGGCAACAAAGAGCAGCTCTTTTTAACCGCAATGAAACAAAAACACCAGAAAAGCTTTACATATATGATGTTTGTATCCTTAATAGTACGCTACTGTATGACCACAAAAAGAAAAAAAAAAATAGTTTTGCACTCTGTTCACCTCTTTGCCTTCTAAGACTGAAAAGCCAACCATAACCCCAGGGGACGTCAGAATCCACTTACCAGAACCTCAGATTTATTTATTGCAGATCCTTAAAAAGAATGCACCTTAAATAGAACGGGGATGGTTGAAAACATAGCAGTAAAGTAGAAATACCCAGAGTTTTCTTTCATGTATAAAAAGTCCTGAATCAGTGCAGCAATTGTCTTCTCTGCTGCTGTGTTCAGAAAGCTCTGGGGGGATGGTGTGCTTCTTATGTACAGTATAAAAGTTAATACCTCGCTATTAACATTTACTACCATCTGGTGAGACCAAAGAGGTGTCAGGATGATAAATTCTGACGCTACTTTATAGCCTATATAAAAGTTTGCATTAGATGTAGTTTATAAGTCATCAGCCTGCATGACAGGACATTTTAAAGTAGCAAAGTGAAAAATCAAAGCGTCTGCACTTTGGTGGCTTTTAAACTGAAGGTTTACCTAAATCACATCGATGCACATCGTTTTTATGATTTCATCCCTATTTGCAAATAACTGAATAATTAAAATATCTACTTTTATTGTTGATGTGAACTGGTTCTCCATTCAGTTCTGAAAACGTATAAAATTGATTTTTTATGTAATTTATCCAGAATTAAAGCTGCACAGAATTATTATCACATGATTGTGTGCAATAACAAAATTACAAAAAAAACTGACTGGACTGGATGCAGCAATTAATTGACACTCATATTTCAGGCATTATGCAATTACACTCTGCATGCTAGTAATAAATTCAATCAGATGCATCGACCTTAAAGCCCAAACCTGAGATTTTTCACCTATTTGCAACAGATATCACTTATGCAATATTAAATAATAACATCACAGTCTTATGATTTGTCCTAAAATTGAGCTACTCTTTCCAGAATTATTTAACAAATCTAAACACTTATATTTCTGTAATTATTTCAAATCCTAACTGTTCTGCAGAGATGAACAGTAACATGGAATCAAGTGTTAAGTACTGTTACCTTACATTATATCTATAATGTATTTATAAATGTGACTGAACTTAATTGATATTTGTTGTTTAGCGGTAAAATAGAAAAATAATCCTGACAGAAGTTGCAAAAGTCTCTGAAAGTGATAGAAAATGGTCAGATTCTACTGAGGAGTCTTAGTAACAATAAGGTAGATAACACGTCCGTTTTTTCTGCTCCTGTCATCACTTATCACCTATCAACTGAGCAGCTTCTGTGCAGTCACCATTATCGCTCTCCTCCAGCCTTCGCTCCCGCAAAGTCTTACAAACTGAAATAAAAGAACATGAGTGAAAATCAAAGTCATGCAGTTGAGGGGAGATGATATCCCAGGCATCCTGCTGGCTCAGAATGAGGCTTGGTCAAGCTGAGCACTAAAAAAAAACAACAAAAAAAAAACCATTCACATCCTCACCGAGCCCCATCTAATACTCATGAATCACATACAATGTCTTCTCGCAGCAGTGTTGGCTTTTAAAGGTCAAGGCGCTCATAGTAACAAGGTTTTGTCATGCAGATACTTTGTGTTAGAGGCTGCACACATGGATACGCGACACATTTATTCCAGTCACCGGCTTTATGGGAATCAACAGCCACGACTGTACTTTTTGATTGGAGGTGAAGATGAGAAGCTCTGACATGTGTCCTCTTCCTTCTCTCTGCAGGTAAAGGCAAAGTCAAACAGCCTGTGGCACTGTTCGAAATGAATTAATGTTATGGGGCGTGGTGCTGTGAGTCTCTGGCATTTAATAAAAGGTCTGTGTGATAGAGGAGACCACCTCAGAGTAGCTCTTCATTCAGGAAAAAAGAAAGATATTCAGAGAGCTCACTTCAATCAAGCCAATTCATTCACTTTGTATCAGAATTAACAAATCGTTTTATCCAATTACCATTTCTACTACTGAGTGTTATACTGTGTGTGTAGGGCAGATTGGACTTTAATCATCTCCTGGTTCTTCCAACAGCAGATATTAAAAGACCAGAAGAAGAAGAAGGGTTAATAAGGTAAGAGCCATGCATGGATGGACATGATGCACGGACAACTTTGAGCGCATTAACATGCACCGCGTGCTGAATGCATACAGGAAATCTGACCAATAACCAACTGAATGATCACTTGGCTCATTAACGAGATGAAGTCGCCTGATTGGCTTCAGCAGGTGGCAACTGAATGCTGTGAATTGAAAATGAGGCGATGATGGGGCAGATTTCCTTTGCCTGGTCCAGACTGATTGTGGGAGCTGGTGAGATGATTGGGAGAGGCATGGCGAAACTACACACACACACACGCACACACACACATACGCACGCCAAGCGGCCGATGCGATTGGTCCACACACTGAGGCGGATGTCCTTGGGAGGCTAATGCCCCAGAGCTCCTCAGGGGCTCCATGGCCAGATGTTTTGCTTTGCTTGGTCGCCTTACTGTGGCCCCGGTGTCTCTTAATCTGTCTTGCTTCACAGTAAAGCAACACATGAGGAAACACATCCCTCACTTAAAATGACAGGAACACGCAATTTATTGTTTCTTGTCATTTCCACATACTTTTATTGTTAAAAAGAATAAAGAAAGCATTTTCAATAAAGTGTGTATAAAATTATTTAAATCAGGTCCAAAAATAAGATACCCAACTGGGAATAAATGCATAAATGTTTCAAAACATTTAACTGTTTTTCACACTTTAAAAATCTGGCATTTTGCTTTTTTCTTTTAAATTTAACAATTAATTTATAGCAGAAATTACTTTGCTTAACAAAAAATTAAGTCCACATTTTGGCCTCCCAGGAATCCCTGTAAACTGAATAATTTTTTTTTCCTCATTTATGCATTTAATTAAAGTTCAGAAAATGTTAGAAATCAATAACCTTTGGTGTCCCATAAGTCTAGTGAATATGGAGGCTAATTTCTCTTGGCCATTCTTGAAAATGGGAAAGACAAGAGAACATGCCATTCAGGAAAGGCCTAAAGAAAACATATACTTGCCGAAACTTGCTCATATCTACGGTCGAAGCAATAGTTGAAAAGTTTAAATGACTAAACTGTAGCATTGAGGCTGGACAAGGACGCGAGTTTAACTTACCATTAGGTGAGTGAGGAGGGTTAAAAGCGGGGACCAAATGTCCACAAATATTCAAGGTTTTCATACTGACTTTTATAAGGGTTGCCAATAGTTGTACTGGTGATGTATTTGTACTTCCTGAGCCATATTCTGCAGTGACAATATCACTCCACTTCTGCTGGATCCCCACCAGCCCAAATGACCCCACCTTATTAAACTATTCTCAAGATAATGCCATTTGTTGTACTTTGGTACTTGTGAACTATAAAACGTTCAAGTTAAAAAATACTTAATGCTTTCCATTACAGAAAAGTGAAAAACCTTTTAAAAGTCGACCTCACAACAACCACCAAGCATTAAGAACTCTCTTGGAACAACCAGCACCGTCCAATTTGTCCCTAAACTCACCAATAAAATGGAAGATTCAAATAAATCCTATACACACTGTGGTCATTGCTGACTCAAAGAAACCCCATGGGTGTTTTTTTTTGCTGCAGTGTTGGCCAGCAAAAAAAGAATGCATTGGTGCAGAGGGAAGAATTGCCTCACAGCAGTCTCCCTCTCTCTTTCCTTATGTGTCCTGCATGCCTACAGAGTGCTGTTTTCAGCCTCAAAGCATTTTAAGGCTGCAGTCATGCAGACAGAGGCAATACTCCTATGACACCAAAGGGTTATAGAAAGCTAAAATCTGTTGTGATACCTTCCAGGGTAAATGCCAAAAAATAAACAACATTCTTGTACTTGATTTCCCCCCCATGAACTCTTAGAGTGGGGTACAGATATGTGCACAGAGCAAAAGGTAGAGCAGGATTCTTCCAGGACATGAAAAAAATGCAAGATGTGCTCCAGGTGCTTCTCAATAGTCACATAAAGGCTAGGTGAAGACTTGAGCTTCTGAGAGTGCACTGTTGAGTAAAGGTCCAATGCAAAGATGGGAAAAATGCTTCAATATTGTATAGAGGGATGAAGGAAATGATGGCTGGAGGGAACACCTTGATCTGTCACTGGAAACATGGCACTTTTAGACAGTTTTTGGATTTTAAGCAGAACTTTATCAGCTCATCAAATCCATTTAAAATTTGATATATTCTTAAGAATTGCATCACAAACACTGGAGCACTTGAAACTGCATGTCATCAAGTTTGGGTTTGCAGCCTTCAGTACATCCTTCTCTGACTCACTCTTCAGTACTTCAGCAAATGTATCCAAATGTCCTATTCAGATCTTACCAGTTCCATGCAAAATAAATAAATACATTTAGAACTACAATGTTTTTCAATTATCAAAGTATTTTAAGAAATACCACCCAATCACATGTCTCAGTGCACACAATATTTACTAAATTAAGACAATTTTCAGCTTGATCAGTCCGGACTGCTTAGACTAGTCAGATCTAATGTTTTTTTCCAGGTCAGGCAACCATTATGACTAACCATAACACTCGTCAAAGTAGATGTGTTAACTGAGGAAAGAAGACTCAACTGTTATCAATACCAGTCATGGGAAAATCAGGGAGAAGGTATTTAAAGGAAAACTTCATTTTCTGTAGAATACTGACGCAGTTCATTCAGGATTCATAATTATCTGTATATTAAAAACAATGAAGGTAAAATGTTAAAAATCACTAACGTATACAACAAGTAATGGAGAAAGTGACCAATGATAGGGCTGTGGCAGCTTCTTCCTCTGTTCTCGATTGAGCTTAGTAGCCGTCACATCAAGATGAAATGCGCCAGGAAGCCCTAGTGAGATAAAATGCTTCCAGATGTGTGAGAGAAATCTCAGGGGTCACTGGCATTGTCAGATTTGTGTCAGGAATCTCCCGGGAAGCCAAACAGTTTTTGTGCTGCCGGCTTCGTCTCTCAGGGCAACCTGGAACCAAAAGGTCCAGCCTGCTGTTCAGTTAAGACACAACAGGTAATAGGATTTTAAATCAGTTTTGAGGTAAAATAAAGCGGTAAAATTAATAAAATGAAATATTTTCCTTGATGTTCATGTACATGTGAAACAATGAAACGTTTGTGTAAGCCACAAACTTCTAAGAAAGCAGTGAAAAATTCACATTAAATTCTTGATATGGTTTCTGCCTATCCCCATTACTCTTCAAACTTTTTGAACATTAAAACAATTTAACATTCAAAGTTCAAAAGTCACATTTAGACACTGATTCATAATGTTTGAACTGCAATATGTGTAGTCCCATTCTTGTCCCTTGGTTTACTGATACCAATGTGAGACACATTTGCATAACGCCTGACAAGAAAACAATTTAACAAGACTAAAAATATAAGCAAGAGTCTCGTATGCGTCTATTTTTGACAGTCAGTTGACCAATTACAGCAGACAAAGGAGGATGATGTCATCACAGATTGTACTACTGACTAAATGAGCAGCTTGAAGAAACCCAGACTTCCATCGTTCCAGCAACATTTTCCAGCTCTAGTCTCAGAGACCCAAAAACATTCGTAGGCCAGAGGTAATATATCATCCTTCCACAAAGTTCTGCTGCAGCTCCATCCTAAACTCCCCCTCTGATCTCTTTGTCAGTAAAGACCAATTTATGCTCAATGTTAAATACACAAATATCGACTGAGCTTTCGGTTTGTTTTCTGCCTTTTGTTTTTTCTTTTTTAGTCGAAAGATTCAAGGATTTCTCAAACTTGAATGAATCAAAGAAAGAAACACCCCAAGTTTGTGATTGATGAGATCAGGATTTTGCTACTTTATTCAAATGTATTTTTTCATAACTTTCTAGGGTTTCATTGAATGTGGAGGGTACTGCATTTGCTTGTGAAATGTGACCTGTTTAATTAATAAACACCTCAAGAGAACTTTTTTATTGAGTGTTCTTTTATGCACATCTTATCCCAAAGTCCAGATATTTAAGTTAATTGAGTAGAAGCTATAATTACCATAGCCATATCTTTTTCAAACAAACCAGTCTACACCATGCGTCTCTGTCAGCTGTTTCTGTTGAGGACAATTAATCCAGCAGACAGGCTGACTTGATGCATGCAGTCTTCTGCTGGTTATGGCTAAGAATAGAGGCAAAAGGCACTAAAGACAGTTCTTGTGGAAGCTGGTAATCAGTGGCTGAAAGGCTAATTTTCTACTTCAAATTACACTCTACCTGGGAGTCAAGAATAGATTTTCTAATGATATCCTAGAGAATTATCTGTTTATCTCTTCTCCATCTCATATCTGTAAATATGCTTCCACAAAAGTGTCAGTGAATTAGGAGGTTTACATCTTTACACCTGGTGTCTTCTGTGTTCTATGTTTGCAGACCTTCAGTGATTTTGCTGTACAAATAGTGTAAAATAGTCTCAGATTGATGTCAGATCTGGAATTTGATTGAAGTCGATGTTGATCCTCAGATTTTAACATTAAGGGGAAGCCGCAGTTGGTCTGTTCTACCAGCCATCATACACTTTTGTTTCTTTCAGGTTTTTTATGCCTTTCAATGTTAGTGTACTAGTTATACAGGAATGGACCTTTGTCCTTGATGAATGAATTCAGTCTGTTTTTCATCTGACATCACTTTTTAGGCTCATGTATTTCAAGTGACACTCTTAGATAAAACAAAAAGCTTTCAGAAGTAGATTGAACAGCAAATGTAGTCTATTTGTAGATGATTTTCAGGATAAATGTTACTGTTTTTGAAGAGCTCAGGGGTTTGTTAAAAAACAGAAGGACATATGAGGAGGACTATTAATTACTGCTATCCGTCAACTTGTTTTCAACTCCTATTTAATTAATTTAGTCTGAGGGATAGTGTGCTAATTTGAGACTGTTCAAATTTCTTGTTGTCAGAGAGACATTTGATTCAACAGGTTTAGCAGCAATTAGGATTTATCATTTAAAAAGGAGGGGCAACTACAGAGGCTGTTTTATTTGCCCCCTAAATAAATGGAATCATTAGTTGAAACCAGATGTATCTACATAGTATAATGTAAAATCAGAAAATAATTTCCTTTGTATCAAATCCCTTTTTTCCCTCTACATCCATATCAGTTGGTGTGATCGACTGCACTTTTGGCTCTGAGCCGACGGGGAATCCTAGCTCACAAAGCTGCTATTTATATCCTTACTGCCCCCTCGGAGTTTGGCCCCTTCATTAACACGGCTGTCGGCTGGCACGGCAAAAATATTTGATCAGAACTAGAATGTGGGTTGATGAGCTGTCCAAACGCATTACAAGCAAAGGCACAGGACATAAATGGACAGACATGCATTTTTCAGGGTCTTTGGATTGAAGCACTGACACACTATCACCAACAATAGTCACAAGTAACACAAGACTGTGTTTTTACACAGAGGAGGTTTATCTGCAAACAACATAGCAGAAATTCTAACAGAAACTGAATCTGGGTAGAAAAAGAATGGCTTTCAAACATATGATGTACACCGGAGATTAAAAACGCATCATTAATCTGACTAATACTTTAATATCACATCATGCTAAGGAGAATTTTTGTAGTAAAAGGCGATAAGAAGATTAGGCGATCAGGAAGCAGCGTTCATGGATGACACGACTCAATGCATTTCAAATCAAGGCTGTTTTAAGGTGGAGCATGTTTTTATCTATTTTTATACAAACAATAGGGCAACACATCACCCTGGAAACAAGTCTTCATTTCTCAACATTGTTACCATAGCAAAGCATATGACCTCTTCCTTCTAGTGTTCTAAAAATGATTATTTTCATGATACAAGGGAAAAGAAAGTGATTTTCCTTCCACTGAGAGTCAATAATTAAGCCTCTACTCCTGAACTTGGTGCATGACCAAAGGAAGTGATATTTTAGGAAGAGTTATTTTTGCTCCTGCTTATTTACACCAAAATAAAAGCTCTTAAATGATGTATAGAAATAAGAACTATTGCTCTGCGTTACATCCAGGCAGGCCAACTTCAGCAACAAATTAATTGTTTTATAAATGAAACATCTAGAGTGTTCCTCAATCCTGATTCACAGGACACACTGCTCAGCATCTTTTACATCTCCTGCTTCAACAGACCCAATTCTCATCAGTGAGTAATTATAAGGCCTCTGCAAAACTCGGGTGATGAGCTGTTGAGGCACTTTATTCCTTTAAATCAGGTGTGTTGGGGCAGGTAGACAGTGAAAACATGCACAATATTGAGTCTGAAAGGACCAGGAGCTGGTGAATAACTCTCTAGACAGTATTTGGGATTTAAATTGAAATATTCAGGTGCATTCCACCAGAAAGTCAGAAATGTCTCTACGTGCCTTTTAATTATTTACCCCCACAGTTAAAAAAATGGCAATTTCCATACAAATGAAACTACAACACAGGTAATGCTAATGTAAAAAACTAACAAAACGTAACATGCTCATGGAAATAGAACAGAAGCTCTTAGGCCATCATCTACAACGGACGTTGGGTAGAAATTCTCATGAATTTAAATATTTCATGGCTGTGTTAGATCTTCTTATCCATGTTCTAAAACTAGCAGATTCATTTAATGCTTTTTTTGCTTCAGATTCTTTCAGGACATAAAAAATGGGGCTAATTAAAACAAGACATTTATAGCCATCCATCCATCCACTGTCTGAAGGCTGCTATCCTTACAGAGCTGCGGGGTGACTGACCATGTACAGCGGTCATTGGCGAGTAGCTGGAAAAACTCACACAGGCATGGAGAAAATATGTAAACTCCATTCAGAACATTTAAAGGTCAGGATTCAGGAAGGCAGCAATGATTCCAATGCAGAACATTTACTGTGGTCAGAAAAATAATTTGATTATGACCTGATTATTTTCTATGAGACACAGGAATGTCTATGATTCATCCAGGCTGAGAGGGACAGTAAGACTTACAGCAGATAACAGGAAGGCTGAACCAGAAAAGCCACAATCTTCAGGTTAATTAGTGAGTCTGTCTGCCAGCTGGCTGCTTCACAGACATGGCGTCTGACGTTAAGCAACTGTAGTTATAAAACAGTTAGCTTAGGAATTATTGGTAGCGGTCCTTTAGTATTCATGCCACAGCTAATGTGTTTTTTTTCCAAAAAGCTGACCAGCAGTGTGCAGCAGCAGCTAGAAGGGAAGGGGTTGTACTGTGAGATGATATGGTAACAAAACTCCAGCAATTTTTCCTGCATTTCCTTAAACACACGTTAACCGTAGAATTAAAAAAAATTTAAGAAATTCAGGGAAAGTGAGGTGAGGTGTAGTAAATGAGTTTTGTCACTTATTTTATATTATTTCTGTGCACCAAAGAAATCAACCTCTTATCCTCATCTAGCAGTAACAATGGAAACAGAGAACAATAGTTATGGTGAAACAATCATTTTCATGCAGGACCAAGGCCCATGCTTTAGAGGACAGTCCCTCCTTGACATTGAAGTGACACATAATGAAGTTCCCATTGTGGAGCCTCAGTGTGTGTACTCATGTGTGCCACTACGCTTGCCAAGCCATGAGATAATAATGTCGGTGAATCAATAACATAGGGAAACAATGCCATCTATTCAGAAATCCTGTAAGCTACAGTGTAATCTGCTTGGTTTCTGGCTCCCTTCACCAGCAAGGTAAAGGTCACAGGGAGCTGCTGGGGTTGAGATACAACAGGAAACAGGAGAGCAAGTTCAGGACTGCAGAGGCACAGATGGTTAAGTCGTGCATCAACTTGATGGTCGGTTCCTCTGTGGCCGAGACGTTTGGATCACCTGTGCGACGCAGTGTTCAAAGACAGACAGGAACTCTGCAGACTCATTGCTTTTGGCACAGTTGCAGTTGGCATGTTTTCCTCTTGAGGTACAGAGGAACACAAAACATCTGAGGCTCGGGATAGAAAGCAAGTCCAACAATTTCCTTTTCAGGTAACGATGAAGAAATCCCAGCAGTTCCAGGGAACTCAGGATGGGCAAATGTTAGATTTGAATTGTATGGATAAAGTTGAGTAAAAATATCACAATTTCACAGGAATAATAAGCAAATCTAAAATAAAAATCTATACCTTAATCTATTGTAATTGATTTGAAAGCTTGCCAGCCAGCTTGTTGCTTTCCAATGTTAGTTTTAAATGACAGCATCAACTTCAGAGTGTTGTGCAGTGGGTGGAACCACCACTTCCACTCAATGGGTTTTTCACATATGGAATAATTCCCAAATGTGGAAAATAGTTTAGTAGTTTTGTTTGGGTCAGCTGCCTGGACATGTGAAGCAACGGGTGCGAAAGGGAAAGATCTCTGGTTAATCCAGTGGATTTTCTGGAAACTAACAATTCTTCAAACAATACGAACAGAAAGACAACATCGTTTGCGGTTTTGAAATTAGCTGCAGCTGCTAAATATTTTAGCAAACAAATACATAATTACTTTCTTTATTACAAGAGTAATGAGATTTATGCATGCATCATTTACAATAATGAGTTAACTTGTACATATCAGAAACATTTTCTAGGATCTTTCCTTTACAAAACACAGTCACCTTATTCTTGTATAACGCTGTGCATAGAGGAATCTTACAAATGACTGTAGCACCAAAAGCTATTTATAGTAAGGATAGAAAATGAGTATAACAATCAAGCAGCGCATTACATCAGAGGTCTGGTATATAATTTATTTGATGTAAAAGATCCAACAACAGCATCTGACTGCTTTGTGTTTGTATCTTAAATTTTTTCAGTTCTTCAAACATATTTGCATGATCTTATTCAAAGTTTGAGTGAATACAAAATTATTTAGAAATTTTTCTTTTCTGTCCAGAATTTGACAACCGTGTAAAAAGAGCTTACAGTTATCCCATCAGAGCGTCAGGGGAGGAGGGACGTAAAACATTTGGCTATAAACTATTTACACTGCCAACAACTAAGCTTTTAAAAGAAATTAAATACTGAACACTGTCAAAGCACATGTGAGAGGGAAGAGAATAATTTTGAAGGCATTTAAAGAGCAATAAAGAAATCTATCTGAAGTACCAGTCTGGAACAATCTCTACAGATCTCAGTCAAACATGTACCCACCCAGACAATGAGTGCCCTTGTATGTGGAAACAGGATTACAGCAATCAGTTCAACAGCATCAGTCCAGTCAAGCCTTTATAGTACAAAGGCCAGAAAGAATCAATTTTCTATCAAACGTCACACAGCAGCTTGGTGGGATATTGTAGAGAAAAATAAAAAGTAAAAACAGGAAAAGTGAAACAGACTGAGAATCCCATTCCAACATGCTCTGAGTCTTAATAAAAGGAGGGATGGCCCTGCCATTTTTTACATTTTGAACAGATTTCTTTGCCTTTACAAATACTAAATGATGACTGATCTCTTTAAGAGCCTTAAAGAGGTTTCTAACCTCTTTGCTGCTAAAGTATGACATGCAGCAAGGAGGTTAGAAACTCATCAAGCAACTTTTCTAAGAGACGCAAAGAAATATTAAGAAAAATAAATAAAGAAAATAAAAGCAACCACAGAAAATAAACAGGCCATGTTGTCTTAGCTATTTTTGGCAGATAACAAGCACTGATGACTCACAGGTACTACATTATGGAAATTAAATTCACAAATTAAAATTCAACTTCATTCAAATTCTTTTTAACCCTTAAAACTGTGTTATTTTTTTCTGAAACTGTATTTGATCGAAACATATGTGAGTTTTTGGATGGGGGGAGGGAGCTGCAATCTGTAAAATGTTGATTACACATAACAGCTAATTACAAAGATGCACACATATGCAGAATTTTGAATAAAGAAACTAATTAATTTACTTGATGTAGTTGCAGAAAGTAAACTCAGGTACATCACATCATAACAAATATGTCTACTGATGGCTTAGAAAAGTTTTTAAAGGCATTTGTACATGTTTTCATTACGCTAGCTGCAGACAATATCATGCATTTTTAGATTTGTAAATAGACAACAAAAAAAGAATATGATGATGAGCAAATTTCTTATATCATGATATTTAACTAAGACCTGTTGGCTCTGTAATATGAACAGCTTTTCATCAGAACCTTCAGGAGTAAAACTTATGATCTGCATGTTCATTTATCAATACTACAAATTAATGTTCTCATAGACAAGCTCAATAATTCCAGCAGTAAAAATCTGGTTTATAAATTACATCCTTTACATCAATAAAACAGCTCAAATTGCCTAATGGAAAACCATCACTCTTGGGGTAAACGGATTCAAACTGATAGATCGGCTTTAAATTGTTAATTAATGGTGGAACAAAACAGGGAGACGTCAAACCCGTGATCTCCTCGAGATCAACTTCACTGGTGTCACAATAAAGTCACTTCAAACGTGGAGAGTTTTTTCTCATCACATCAGAAGTGGAGCAGTGCACCCCCCCCCCCCTTTGCTTTGAAGCATTTCCGTCAAGTTCAAATGAGCAGCGACGGGATCTAATGAAGCTGGATGGGACTGAACCTCTGGGAGCAAAACAGCCATGACAGGGTGCAAAAATAAAAGCTGCCCATGGATGCCATTGTGATCTGCAGAAAGCACAAACAGGGGACGAAATCAAGAGAAGCTCAGGTGATAAACAGAAAAAGTGGAATGTCTGATATGAAAAACATATGACACGTTATTTCCTGTTAACCAGATAACATCACAGGGAACAAACAATGCCAATGTGAGACAAAAAAGGGATTTGTAAGGAAATTAATACAGAGATGGCCACTCAGCTACAGAAGACTACATACCAATAACCTGCCATTCATCCAGACCTGTGTGTAATACATTCTCTATATGATTATGAAGTCCTTGGACATTTGTTAGCAAACTAAAAGCATCATGAACAGCAGAAAGGACACAACTGGGTTCTGAGCAATTTTTGTCCTTTATTTTGTGGGAAAATAAAAGTAATTATTGAAAGAAGTAATGCAAAGTCAAAGCTGAACTTTCTCTATTTTGCAAAGAAAACAAAAACAGTCTTCAGCTGGAATCACAATAAATGGTTCTACAAAGTATTGATTACGGTGCGGAACACAAAAACAAGTTGCTACTACAAAATAAATAGAAAACCACGTTTCCTTCTTCATCCACCTCACGAATATCTGCTCCTTTGGTCCATCAAATAAAACACTGATGAGTTTTTTGAAGTTGGTGACATGAAAAATATGAAAAACAAACTGAATACTTTTTGCTTTAGCACCTTATCCTCATGACGATGTACAAGTTTTCAAATCTTTTCAATGGTATAATATTTAATACTTACTCTACTACAAGTTATGTTAATATTTCCCAATTTGTCACTTATTTGTTGCCTCTAACTCTATTGAAATCTCACTTTTTAGTGTAAAAGCTCCACATAGCTAATCAGACACTATTAGATCAAATGTGTTCAAACGATTGAATGGCTTTCAAAATGGAAATGGACACTACTAGAAAACATTTGTAAAATTAATCGTATGTTTTTATCATTCAAGCAAGCCTTCCTTACTTCAAACACCAAGCGTTTTCTGATCTTTCTCAGGGCAATGTTAACAAGTTATCCAAATATAACCAAGAAACAAACTGATTCCCAAATGGCATAACAGAAGCAAACATGAATGCTTCATTGTTCTGTTCTTTTTTCATGATGATCCAACGTTTTTTCAGACTGTTGCCTCTGACAAATGTTTGAAATTAGATTTTAAGTACAGAAACCTCTGAAAATTGGGTGAGTGTTAAGATACATCTAATGCGTGTTAAATAACCATTCGTCCAACTTAATTCCCATAATTTCAATTCTGAAAATCACAAGCTTTCCTTTTAACATTCATTATCTTTAGTGAGGGAGACCATTATGTTTCCTCCGCCCACATCCAGCTGTAACCTTCTTTCAGAAGATGCTAAAACCGAGTCTATTAAATTAAATGTCTCATGTCTTTGATTATATTATGAAACACATACGTGTCTGCATTTAAACATTAATGAGATTGAGCAAAATAAATGGAGCTTTTGTTTCCCATTTTAAAAGGGGAAACACCCTAACAATGTTAGATAATTTGTGTGTTAAAGCAAATCCCATCATCTGTACTTTTCTATTCCCAAAAGAAGATGTTCCCCCGAACCCCCAAGAAAAAAAAAAGTTTCACTGGTAGACTGGTGATAATCCTCATTTAACACTGGTTCTGTTTGTATTGCTACTAGAAGCAACTATGGAAAAGACAAACTTGTGCTATCATGCCAGCAACTGTTTTGCTGGTATTACTGCAGTTTCAATTTTCCACCTTAAATCTCATTTCCAACTGTGTTTTAAAGCACCAGATTGTTTTAATAAATGCAGAAAGAAATCAGTCTGGGATAATCACTGGAAATGCTTTGGCGGAAAACTGACAAGAAATACAGAATGATGATTTAATTGAATATCATTAACTGTTTTTGAGCAAGAATATGCAATACTTAAAGTGGAATAATTTTAGTGATCTTATGCATTTTCATCTAATCAACAGAAAGAAAACTAAAGTACCTTGCCAAGGGAAGTTTCATCAAAAACACAATTTATTAAGAGCAATTTTACAGGAAAGGTTTATAGAGGGAAAAGTAAAATACCTTTATTTTTTTAGAATGAGAATCAGTTGCCTTGTACCACTGCAAAGTTTCATAACTTGGAACTAGCGTTTGAAATATAAAAAAAAAAGTTTTAGTTTTTAAAATTGGAAGAGAACACGACATTGCAAAAATGCGTAATTATGAGTCAAATATAATTGATAATTGAAAACAAAAAAGCACTAACTAGATTTAACAGCACACTACCAACAAAGCAAGACAATAACCTTCTTCAAGGTTAAAGTAATCTCTGATGATGCATAAGTGTCGAGTCTCATCAAGAGTGCAGTGAGAGCTCCCTCTTCCATACACACACACACACAAATGCAGGTTAACACACCCAGAATTCAACAATACCACACTGAAGCATCCTTAGAAAGCCTTTGACTCACTGCAAGGTGCAGCGTGTAGAAGGACAGAAGTGTTTTTTACAGAAGAGAAAGAAAGAGTGACAGGACTTGTTAGAAGAGCTAAAGACCTTCAGCAAGGTTTTCAAGAGGAAATGTGTGAAGGAGGAGAAAAAAGGTGCAAAAAGTGCAAAACCAAGCAGTTGGGTGAGGTGCACTCTCACTGAAATTAAGAGTCATGCTGTGCAGCATTTATTTAAAATAATGAGCAGCTGTTAATTTACAGCTAAATTAAGTTTCTTCTACAGTTTTCTACAATTTTCAGAGACCAGGTGCAATGTGTGGTCAGGGATTTCACCTCGTCACTCTGGGAGGTTAAAGTCCTGGAAGAAGATCTGAAACTGCTCTCATGCAAAAACTTTCACTGCAGTACTCCGGACATTTCACCAACTTTGCAGAATACCAACAAGGTTTTGTCAGATTACATTGTGCCTGCAAACAAACTTTAAAGTGACACATAATCTCCAGTTTGGTATCAAGTAGCCAAATAAGAAAAAGAAAAAAAGACATCTAAATGTTATTGACAGATCCTTTACAGGAAGCTTGTCAAACTAAAAGTTCAGCAGTAAATGTTTGAGTGGAGCAAATCCCAAATCAGTCTCGAGAAAGTGAAACAAGCACAAAGTAGTAAAAACATTAGGACTATTTTATATGGTAAGATTGTTGTATTTATTTATTTTATTTTTTTGAACAGATGTTAGTGCTTTCCTGTCCTATATTATATGGATTTGCTGCCTTTTGCAGCTGCAAGCATAGAGACAACAAAGCTCCCTATAAGAGGTCAGAAACCAAGCGAAGCAGCTTCCTGTTCTCGTCACACACTAAAAGCCTGGCCATTAATGCATGAACACAACATACAATAAGCATTCTAACCGCAAGCTAAGCTCAGAGCAGATTTATGTATTGAGGCTGTCACAGCACACGTCTCAGGATTTTCAAGAGGCAGCACTTTGGTAAACATGGCCATCAATAATACAGTAGACTCTCCCAGACAAAAGATGATCTGGGTCAGGCTCCTTGTCATTTGAATACCAATAAGTGATAATAAAAGATGATTTTTTAAAACTTGGTCTTATGCAGCACAACACTGAACTCCGATAAAAAGGAGAAAACATGCTGGTGAAACAGGAAGTTCCATTTGTTATACAAAGAAATTAACAACTAAATTGAACCACAGATACAAGCTGAAAGCTGTTTTGTTCAATCTGTTGGAGGAATATGGGTAAAAGCAAAATGCTTCTTTATTACAATGGTTGGATCAATAGATAATCTTGATAAGTCTCCCTAATAAAAAAATAAATTACTCAATATTCAAAAGAAAACGAGGATACATCCAAACTAGTTTATCCAGACACATTTGAAAAACTGTTTCTATTTCTTGTCTCGTGGTTTTATAGAACTTTGAGATTTAAAATGGGATTTTCCTAATCAATAAGTGTTTTTCACTTTTTACAATGACATTCACAGTCAAGAAGAGACTGTATTAGCTGTTGCAGCTCTCTACCCATCTGTGTTAATGTTGTGCTCTGACATCACCAGACAGTGAGCGCAGAAGAGAGTTAAAACAGAAGGTATTTAATTTTATGATGTTCACAGCAAAGTACAAAGTTTATTAACCAAAAGAATGACTTCTTCATGATAACTGGAACTGAAATGAAATGTGTTAAAGGCTGAATCATCAAGTATTACAATCAAAACATAATGGAAACATGCAAGCAGTAGCAGCATGCTCCTGATATAAACAGTGAGGCAGAGAAAAATGTTACTTTATGAAAAACTGCATATGTCTCGTTGGCTATGATTAAATAATAAATATTGTTATGAGACAAGTTCTAAAGAAATTTCTTAACCTGCTAACCTGAAGTAAATGGCAAATGGACTTTCCAAGTCATAATCAAATGACTTCACACTGGAGCCACATTCACCCAATCATACCCACATTTATACATCAAAACTCAGGTCATTGTGCAACATGTTGCAGGAGGAAGCGGGAATCAAACTGTTCTACAAAAAGTCCAGCCGGGACAAACATCTGTTGCCATCAAGTGAAACAAATATTGCAGCATCTGAAATGCCATTAATGAGGCCCAAGTGTTGTACTTTTACTGCCCCATAAATCTACAAGCTTTCCAGCACAGAATTTATTTCATTAAACTGAAGGTAGTATCGATTTTAAGAATAAAACAAAGTGATAAATCACTTAAAATTAAATTTAAAAAAAAACAAAAACCTGGTATAATTCTTCCAAGCTAATTTACCTTTAATAAAAGGAATACTTAGTTTAACATATAACACTGACAGGCCTCCAGAGGGTGAGGATGCAACCTCTGTGTTTCATTGTGAGCAATAAAAAATGATTTGACTGTGACAGTTGATTCCTGTTAAAAACACACCATCTTCTGTGAATGCCAGAACACACTGTTCTGCTACATTAATATTGTAAAACTTTCTGTTACACAGAGCACATATATCTTAGCTTTTAGCTGAATTGTAGAAGGCAGAATAACAGAAAAATATACACTTGAAATCACCAGGGTTCACCAGGCTATTGGTTACTCCCCAAGTCCTCTCTACCCATACATTATATTTATATCAGTTCTGAATGTCAACAGTATAAAGACACTACCGTTGCGGTTTGGCAATTCTACAGACAGTATAATTACAATCGCCAGCTTGAGCATGCATGCATGCTAGTTATGCAACTTTTCCTCAGGCCAGGCCTCCTGGCAGAGTGAATAATGATCTGTGTAACAGTCGACTCCCAGCTGTAATAATTTAGCAACCTAAGGAGTAATTGTGCTTTTCTTGGGCACCCACAGCAATCCGTTAATGACATGACCAAAGCCTGCAGTAGCAATCCTAGCAATAACTGAAGAAAATACCTGAACAATCTAACCGAAAATGATCAAAACATTTGATCAGAAAATGGAAATGTAGAATAAGTAAATTGCTTTTTAATTTAATGTGAAACAGGTATGGAGCAAAAAATAATAATCAAACAACATGCCGGTTCAAAATAGGTTTTCCATCCAAGTATAAAATCTGTAGTTAGATCAGCTCAATCTTACACATTATTCTTTCCCACTTTTCCTGTGAGCCCTCCTTGGCTTCCCTTCCTTTCCAGTCACCCATGGGTGTGGCAAAACTCCTCCACCAGCTTGAGAGGGGATGAATCACGGCTGTCGTCTCCACAGCAACCAAGAGTGGATGCTGAGGTCTTTGCACGAAGGGATTCTCATGTGGCAGGTGGTGCTCCTTCCTCCAGTGAGAACTGGAATGGCCTGCAGGGCCTGGCCCGAGCCACGCCACGGCTGGCAAGCTGTCAGCTCAACTTAGCATAGATCACAAAGCTGACATGAGTCAGTGGTGTGCTCTGTGTTGGTATCAGGGATATTAGATTGATGCAAAAGGCCCCAAGCCAAGGAACGCTAGAAGAAAACGTTTCCTTTCCTTCATTTATTGCAACTTGCTTTTGAACAGATTGATTATTGCAATAATCATAAACTGAGATCTTCAGGAGGAACTCGTTTTGCATACTTGCAGGTTGTCTTTGATGTTGAACATAAAGCAACTGCATCCTTTCAAGAAAACGACAATTTAATTGGTAATGATTTTAGTCATTACCAATTAAATTGTTTTAGTCCAAAGAGCAAAGAGGCACTTCATCATATGTTTGGATCTGAGGCACTAAAGTTAAACTGACACAGAGAGAAGCTCAATATTTGTGGCCTGCAGCATCAATCAAACTCTGAATACAAATAGGATTCATAACGGATGAAAAAAGAGAGGGTTGTGATTTATAGTCAGACAGCACATCTCTTACGTCAGATGTGCTGTCTGACTACTAGTTTTTAGTAACGCTCTGGTTATTTAATATGTATTTAATAATACATATTAGCCAGTCTTCGCTTCATACAATATTTTTTTAACACAAAATGCCTCTTAGAAGGTTGCAGATAAAGCACACACTTTTTCTAGCAAACAGCAAGCTTGTGTCATAATCCTGGCTGAAAGTTTGAATGTTCTCATCAGAAATAGTAAAGAAAATTGAAATGTAGATTCTGTCACACTTCCAACCAAGTGACCCCACCGCTCCCGTTAAGCTCAAACCTGTCATGAACTGGGAAATGACATAAGGCTTAAATAGGCATGGCCAGGGGCAAGGTATAGCAAGGTTTTAAAAATCTAACTTTTCAAAATCATAAAAGGAAATAAAAATTTATATCGCTCCTAATTTAGAAAGTCTAAGATTCATTCATTACATGTAGCTACTTATGACAATGATGTTCTGATTTAATGGTCTTTCAGCTTAATGTTACAAAAAAAACTGAAATTTTACGTTACATTTAATTTCAATGTCAGATAAAATAGGTCGCTTAATTTGTTTTGTTTTTTTCACTGATGCATCTAACAGGTAAAATAAACAGTCAGTTGAAAAGAGTTTCTAAGGAAACATAATTATTTCTCTGAATATTTTCCCTCTTAATTATGCTGCTCTTTATGTAATAACAGTCTAACTAGTTAATAAACTCAGCTTTCTATTCATGTAAAACATCCATTGCCCCTGAACCTTCTTGGTCCTTTTCTGTTTAATTTATATACTACTCCCCTCGGATCCATCATTAGACATCATGACATCTCCCATTATTATTACGCAGGTGACACACAGCTGTATTCATCCATTTTCTTCTGACATTAACCGTCTCTTTCAATGCCAAACTGATGTCAAGGAAATTTTCAGGACTTTACTAAAACCAATTCTTCTTCTAGAATCCTATAATCTGAAAAAAACTCACTCATCTTTCTTTGAATCTTTTGTTGGTTAAACCCTGTGAGGATTTTAAAAACAAGGTGTCACATCTATAATATATCAAGGTCTGAATCTTAGAATCATATTCAACAGATTTAGAAAAACTAATTCATGTCTTTATTTCTAGTAGATTTGATTACTGTAATAAGTACAAAACATTCCCACGATAAAATTCAGCAGATTCAAAATCCTGCAGCAAGGCTTCTAACCAAAACCAAAAGATTTGAGCAAATCACTACAATCTCAAAATACTTTCACTGGAAGTAAATTGGAATAAAATTGTAGAGTTTTTAAAATATGGGCATTGATACCAGTAACAGGTCAAAGCTTTATTGGCAATTTGAAGGTTTATGTGTAGTTTGAATGCTTTTCTGTAGGTTTTCTTTGTTCTGTCTGGTTACTTTTTACAGCCAAAGAAATTCCTAAATCTTGACAACAGGAACAAGTGTGTAGATGCACAGATGTCAATGTTAGCTGCCCAGGCACTGCTGTGCTTTTGCCTAATGAGTAAAAGGTTTTGGTAGCAGATCTGGTGCAGAATATTACAGAAAAATAAGCAACAGCAGTCCTCTGCGTTTTCTAACTTACAGTGTGCCGACATATAGACTGGCTTGACACGAGAATTATATTTCCAGCAGGGAGCAGGATATGGCTTCGTAGCAGCTGGATGTATAAAACTGGATGTTATCGTTGCCCCAGACGAAAGGCTTCACACTTTAAACCAGAAATAGATACAAAAAGCCAGGAGGCAGGTTATAACGACTGAGAAGGTGAGATAACATGTTTTTATTGCCATACGTAATACTCAGAAACATTTAAGTTAGTGACTCAGGTAGAATCAGAAACTTTCTTAAAATAAAATACTTCCAAAGTACAAAATAAAAACTAGGTAAAACAATCTCTTTGTAGGTTTATGCAGTATTATTCCCCTTAAAGATTTTAATCATATCTGAATCCAAATAATTTTTTCAGGAAATTAGTTATATGACTTATAATGACAATAGTAGTTTTATATTTAGTATTTAATTCCCATCATTCATTTCTACAGTTTTATTTTTATTTTAAATCAACATGTTAAATCATCTCCCTCCACTTCCAAGTAAAGTCAAATTTATTTGTACGGCACATTTCAGAAACAAGACTTCACATCTTCAGGTCTCATTTATTCTTGATAACTGTAACTTTCCCAGGAGGCCTTGTATAAAGTGAAGTCTGTTTCAATAAAATAAACATTGGTTGGTAAAGTAACTGCTTTGCCTTTATGCTTCTCAGAAAGGATTATTCTCCCACCTTTTTGTTCACAGTGTTTAGGAGCCATTAAATGTAAAATTCTCTGCATTTTAAACACTTTCCAATTATTCAGCAACACTACAGTTTTTCCTACCAACAAATAAATGCAGACTTGAAAACTACAGGATGTGTGTGAAGTTGCATGTCTTTGAATGAAGGATAGTAAAGATCAGAGGAGCTCAAAGATTTTAAATGCGACAGCTGAAAAGGGGGAGAAAAGATCATATGTAGTGAACAGTAAATTACGTGTTAAATATAGCAGAGGTTTTTTTCAGGCTACCTAAATTACTGTTTACAACCAATTTATTACTAGAGTTTCCTTCAATTTGACAGGAATTACTCTGATGTTTGAGTCCACTACCTTCTTATATCAACACACACAATCTGACAAAGCTACTAACACAAATAACAGCAGTAAAATAAGGAAACCACAGTTAGAGGTGTAACTTAATGTAAAGATTTTATTGCCACTTGAATATTAAAAAAGGCCTCTGCACACTGAAATATTTTATGAGCATGGCTATGAGGGACGCTAACAGCACACTGTGTGGGTGAGAAACGCTTTTTAAAAACTAACATGACCAGCTTTTCAATGAATGAGTTACTCTGACGGTAAAGTGGAAAACTATAAAATGCTGCCCTTTAATATATAAACTGATATAAATTGAAATGTATGTTACAGTGAGACAGAGGTTGTCCGTATCCACACACCCACTGCTTGAATTACACAGCCTATTTGAGCCAGACGATTAAAGGGAAATAGGAGTGACTTATGGACGACTGCTTCAGTTTCAGTACCATGGACAGAGGACGGCCATTTTCCACATGGAGAAAAACGAGAAACTGGAAATCAATGACCTCAGTTACTGCCCATGTAGTGGGACTATTCTACAGAAAATAAGGAAAACACGGCGAAATAAATGTGAGGATGACATAAGTAAGAAACCCCTCTTTTTTTCTAAAACTACAGTATGAAAAGGTCTCTGTTTACACCACAAGGTATTTATAAACCCTACAATCAAAAGTTTCCCATAACGGTTTGAAACTATGTCACATTAGCTGTTTAAAAAACATGAAAAACCAAACTGAAGATTTGTCTATTATCTGTAAACAGTAATATTCAAGCCTCGTCTCATAAGATTTAGATCTAAACTTTACTCATTCTAACATGAGTAACATTTTCACGTTACTCATCCTAACAAGCTGGGAAATGTATGCATATTTCTTATGTTGAACATTAATAACCACATCTGAGAGATTCTCATTATTTGTGGAATTTAGTAAATGCAACATGTTGGTAATTCTGACTGATCTAACACAAAAAAATCTTTCTGATTTAGTTTCAGTTAAAGAAAAAAAGGTGGGGATTTTTAAAAACAGACATTAAAATTAGATTTGGTGTAAGGTGTGTGTGTGTGTGTGTGTGTGTGTGTGTGTGTGTGTGTGTGTGTGTGTGTGTGTGTGTGTTGAATCTTGTGGAAAGCATACAACATCAGTGGCGAAACATGGAATGAGTGTGGGTGATCATTGATGTATTAGAAATTATTATATCAATTTCCTCTATGTATTTGTTCTGCGTAATTCCTCTCAACATGGCATGCTGGTGTTATTTCCCTTCAGTCTACTTCAGTTTTATCTACAGTATCACATTCTCAAAAACAACAGCATACAGTAATTGGCCTTGGTTCAAGTTCAGGATTTACATATACATTCTGTCAAGCCAGAGTGAAAAAGACCCAGACCTGAGCATAAACATGCCTCTGCAGTGATCCAGACAAAAAAATACATCATAACTGCACTAATGTTGGAAGTTTTTGCTTTCCTAGAGTCTCTTGAAGTGAGAGGTCTAGCCTGTGTGTACTCTGTTCAACCCTTTCTGGGACCTGGAGTATGTATTTACACACATCTATGAAGGTTCACCAGATATCAGCTCAGGAATGTCTATTTTGTGCTAGCTCTCAAACAGATCAACATCTCCTTACACGGATGATGATTTAACATCTAGAACTGCACCACTGCCTTCTGCTGGGAACAGAAAACATTTTGACAAAACTCCTCAGCCACAGTAAATAGAACAATTTACCCAGGATTATGAGTTGAATCCATGGCTTCAAAGGAGGAAACAACCCAAGATAGACACAAAAGGACACACCTGGTTGTGCCATGGTGATGACAGACTGCTCCTGCAGTAAACCACACCATTAAAGCAGCCATGAATGTCAAATGAACACCTATTTCAGTATATAGATATTTTATGTACTATGTAAAACATAATTTCAAATAAAACACCACAGGTAATGTGAAAAAGATGCTGTCTTTCTGTCCTCATGCAGACACTAACCCACCACAGCATCCCCTGGTATACATGCAGGGGCTCTTGCTTTCGAAAGCACGCTTATCCTTTTAATCGGAGATGAATCCATCAAAGTGGGTCAAAGTCTTCCCCATCTGCCCCGGTCAGATTTTAAATGCACAAGGGTTGATTAAAAAAAGACCAAGAAAATAGGCCATAAAGCAGGAGCGTACTCGAAACAATAAAAATAAATAAAAAAGATCAGTCTAGAGAAAAAAAGATTGAAAGGTAAAGGCGTAAAATAAAGATGTGCATCTGTAATCAAAAATTGCACAAAATAAAACAAAATCTCTGATTTGAATGTGCAGTATGAAAAAAACAGTTTGCAGTTTTTGTATAAATGAGTCAAACCAACTTTTTGTTATCCATCATTTATACCCTTAAACATGCGCTGTGCAGCAGGAAGGGCAACATGGTGGGGAGGGGAGAGTGTGCAGCAGGGTGCTGGCTGCAAAACATCTGGGAGGGTGGGGGGTGCTAAGCTTCCCCCATAGCTGTGTGTAAACTGTGCATGGCTGTGTGTGATATGTCCCAATTAGTCCTTAATGCCATTTTTTCTTATTATTGTGCATTTTTAGCTATGGAACTGGTTACATGTAGTATACTCTCTTGTTGTGGATCAAAAATGACAGAAAAAGAAAAGTTCTAGATAAAATTCCAGCGGGAAAGATTACAGATGTCGGCTTCTCCTCTGCAGATCAACCTGCAGCAGCCTTCTGATGTCATGTGATGAGCAGGCGTCGCTACGTTCTGCTTTGTACAGGCGGTCGGATCATGGAAGTCCGTCACTATGCAAAGCAGCGGGGGGATTTCCTAGATTAAGCATTGGCATGCACTGGACGGAGAGGGGTCACTTACAGTGCACAGTATGTTTTGCAAAAATTAAAAAAAACAGTGAAAAATCCTTTTACTATTTCAATTCAGAATTTAATTCATGCCAACTAGCAAGGGAGAGAAAATGGTCACAAGCTCATGACGACTAATATACAGCATCCCCTCCAGATGAGTGGGATAATAAAAAGTTGCCTTTTTTATTATATTATTGCATCACTAAAACAGTCACTGATCTTCGTGATACAAAGTTGTAAAAACCAACACTGTTGGTGCCAGCGACATTCCCCAGCAGAACAAAAACACTGAACAAGCAGCTCTGTTCTTCCTGAATTATGTTCCATCAGTTCAGCATAGGCCTCAGTATAAATCTCACCATGTGGAGTGAATTACCAAAATAAATGAGAAGCAGCACATTTTAATCATCATGGTCAGGAACCCCATTTATCTTTTCTGTCAACTGCTTCACATGAACAGTTGAAGGAAGGAAAAAATGCACAGTTTTAATGTTAAATGGGTTAGGATATGGTTGGGTTTAATATATAAAACTGCAAAAAGACACTTTCTCAAATACATTCTGGTTAGATAGTCCAGAATGACTGGGCAGCCATGTTTTACTGCAGTGCAGACAAATATAAATATATACTTTAATTCATCTAATGAATCTTTATAGAAGGTTACAGTCATACCGCCGATTAATATGCATCTGACAATCTGAGCTGAAGTCGGCTCCTAACTTTGATTTGACTTTGCCTCGGCTGCAATTAGAGAAGATAGTGAAAGTTCCTCACATAATGGAAAGATTTTGCTTTTGTTTTCTTTCAAATTACATTTTCACTGTAATTGTGTTGCTGACAGGCAGGTTAATATGTAGAGCATTTATAGAAAATGTTTTGAGATGCAGCAATCACCCTTTATTTGACTGATGCAGAGTAATGTTAAAAAAACAGAAAATAACATTGAACAGTTTTCATTTAGATTTTCCTCCATTCAATAAAAGCAGAACTCCACCAACCGTCTTCAGTAAACTATAAATATGAAGGCAGCTAACCTACAGCAACCTCTATTCTCTTTAGAGTTTCTTTGGTGATATGATAACATGAACACTTCGTGCTTTAAAGGAAAAACTTGCAGCAGATGTACTGAACTCATCTCTTGGACTTCATAAGGCAGCAGCGTCTCTGAACACTGAACTAGTGTCACATCAAAGAAACTAAGAAGTTAAGACTCTGCTCTGAGCCAGCTAATATGGCCCAGTGCCTTCAGAGCTTTGAGAACAAGCCTTCTCTCACATCCAGGATTTGAGTGAATGTCACTCTATACTCAGACCAATTCAGACATAAGAGAGGTCTGAATAGAGCATTCCTTATTTCTTTTCCCAACTAGTCAGTGATGAAACTGTATATGTAATCTGTGGTTCAGACATGCAGTTCTAACATATTTAGTATACAACTGTGGTTGCCAAAGAAACAAGAGAATAAGATCAGGACTGAATGAATTATCCAAACATTTTACTAATACTGTAAAGGTCAACACACACAGGGTTGATAACCCATATTTATCGAACTATCCACAACAGCATCTGCTCGGTTGGTTGCTGACAATCTAAGATTCTGTGCTCAACTTGTTCTACCAAAAAGCCTCAAATAAAACATCACAGCTGAAGTCCAATAATTGGTTTTCTTACAGCAGACTTCAGCAAGATGCATCCATTGTGATGCAGGTAAATTGATGAGGTGTATCAGATGTGCAATCCCTCAACTCAGTGCATTCCTTCAGAGCTGTTTTTAACCACAAGCCTGCAAGTAAAATGTTACATTTATTTATGGTTTAAAACTAATCACTAGATTCAACCTGTATCTGTTGCAGCTGAAGTAAAACTATGTGTAATAATGTGGCAACACAGTAAGATAAATTACCAGAAGAGGAAACAAAACACTTCCAGGGAGATGTTTACTAAAGAAATGCTAGTTTGACTTGACCATGGTGAAGATGGAGGAAGCTTAAAAGTTTGATTCAGTGAATTATAAACAGACTTATAACTGCAAACTAGTCAAGAAATTGTGTATACTTAAAATTACTTACTGTTTGAACAGCCATCTTACTTACAGAAAAATTTTATTTAACAATGTTTTGTGGACAAGACCTTATTACCAACTGAACATTAAGAACATCAATGGCAGCAGAAAATGTTACTTTCACTGATGTTTGTCTTGGAGGTATTTACTGAAACTACAAGATTCCTTTGATTGAGAAATATCAAATAAGTTTACAGGAATTAAGGAAGTCTCTGTTCCTAACTTGACTTCAACCTAAGAGCTGTTCAAGAGAAATCCAGATGCAGACAGACGTTAGAAACTATTTATTGTCTGAGCAATAAGACAAAGCCTTGTGAAAAGCTGACGTCCTTAAATTTTAAACTCAGATGAAAACAACAAAAACCTGCTTCAATACATCTGGGTTTTTTTTTGGTTTTTTTAAGTAGCTTACAGAACAGGCCTGTATCACTTTTATACTAGCATAGATTGAAAAACATACACTGATTTAAAAAAAAAAGTTCAATCCATAGAGGCCTAAATGTGCAATATACTTGGTGCAGATACCACAGCTCACATTCAGGGTTCTAGTGAAGTCCATCCCTCCATAGTTGTTTTGACAGCAAAAGATGGCCAAAAACAGGTAGTCATAATGCTTTGCCTGGCTGGTGTATATTGAGAACACTTTCCTTGCTCCATCAACACAAGGAAGCAAAAAGTACTGTGCTGCTCACATGAGTAAGGCAGACAATCAATATCCCAACACAGCTTCATTGCCATACATTCACTGGCTGAGCTAAAATATGAACAGGGGGTCTAAACACAAATCAATGTGGGGCTCTGCATGGGGTGTCCTTATTTTCCTATGAAAACAGGAAAACTGAACAGAATCCAAAACAAGACCAGCAGTAAAGATGGATAAATGTGAATGTTAGAATAAACCAAACAAAGATTCATCCTTAAGCTGCAGATGATCATTATTTTCATTGTAATGACTGTTTCATTTCCAAAACGGTAATGAGGCATTTCGTTGTATTTTTCCATCTTAACATATCTGTAAACAATACAGTGAACACTCAATCATTTCCATGTTTTACTTTGGTGAATTCAAAGGCAATCAATGTTTCCGGCTTCACCTCAACTACAGACATCCCTGAAGGGGAATCAAGTGAAATCCCGCAATCAAGAAAAAGCACCAATTACAATTCTGCAACAAAGTCCTGCATAATACCATATTAAAACAACAATGCACAATTTTCATATATATATATATATATATATATAT
>CAEFZX010016552.1:0-71696 GCA_903066825.1 Alfaro cultratus | reverse complement strand
TCTCTCTCTGTCTCTCTTTCTCTCTCTCTGTTTGTCTCTCTCTCCCTCCCTCTCTCTCTCTTTCTCTCTCTCTCTCTTTCTCTCTCTCTTTCTCTCTCTCTCTCTCTCTCTCTCTTTGTCTCTCTCTCTCTCTCTCTCTCTCTCTCTCTCAGTCTTTCTCTTTCTTTCTCTCACCTGCAGTCAGTTAGCCAATCAGCTCACTTCTTTTGCTTCAGCATTCAACCCTAACCCTCCCAGTACTGTAGCACCTCTTTCTCAGTCACTCCTTGCGGGATCCTTCCGTTACTTCCCCTGCTGTCTCCCTTCTGGTTTTTCCTTGTGGATTATTTCTGTTCTACTCTTGCTTCTCGTATTTTTGGAAGTTTTGTTCTTTTTTCATAAAATCTGCAACACAACGTTACGTCTCAAGCCTGGTCCATCTTCAAACACTTAACATGATAAAACAAACCTGTTTTGGTTACTGAAATAATGTAAAACTGAGTTTTTCCTTCCACTTAACTTCCCATCAATCTGCTTGAATGCAGAACTCTGTGGAAAATCAGCTTCTTGTCTTTTTGACGCTTCCTGACTGGACGGAGGATGTCAATATGAACTGAAACCATAATGTTGTGCTCTTGGATAGAACAGATATGAAAAACATTCCTGATGAAAAATATTAAGTTTAATGTGAAATAAAAATGTTCTGATTAACTGAATTTAAAAATGTCCTTCACTGTAAACAAAATAGATCAAAACAAATAAACACTAGAGATGTATCACTATGTATAATTTTATCTTTTAATATATATTGAAATAAATAACCAAGTCTTCACACATAGGTTCTGATCGGGATTATTATTTTATTTGCAAATATTAGGAGATCTACTTCATCAGGAGGAAGGTTAAAAAGCTGCAACACAGGAGACAAATAAATAGAGCAAATACCAAAAATAGCTCTCCTAAAATGTGAAGGAAAAAGTGAGGCAGAGTTTTAATGAAGCTCGACCATCTGGTGGGAAATAACAGATCTGAGACAGACAGACAGACAGACAGACAGACAGACAGACAGACGCAACATTGTTCTCCATCTCAGAGTGGATGCAGCTCCTCCCTCTGCGCGCGCGGGGCTTCATTTCATCAAATCCTTCAACTTGGACCACTTAGGCTCAGTCGCACTTTGGACTCCACCGCATTTGGCTCCAACGCCGCAACTTGCAGCAGTTTCTCTTCCACATCGAGCTCAGAACCTTCCCGGAGAGGCAGAGAAGACTCCCAGCATCCGCTGCATCCTGCGATGGAGACGGAGGTCAGGTTCTGCCCAAAGTGGCACGGTGCGCTCCGGTTCGGGCTCTTCCTCCTCCTGCCCGGCTTGCTTGGCGTCGCCGAGGCTGAGATAACCTGCAGGTCATGCCGGGATGGGATTATGTGGTACGGCGCGCAGGAATTACTGCTGAGGGTTGAAACAAGAGGTCCCGCTGCCGGGGCAATGGGGGAAGTTTTGGGGAGCGGAGAGCGGACCGGGAGGGTCCCCTGCGAGCCGGGCCCCGCTGGATGCGCTCCGGACCGGGGGCAGCACGCTCAGCTGAGGCGGGAGCGGATTACAGGCAGCGGGAAAGTTTCCCAACACAGGGACGGTGTTGGTTCGACTCCACGGCGCTTCAGGAGGGACAGTGGCGGGGATGCAGTCAGCTCAGCCCCGGCAGAGGGAGCGGCGGCGGCGGCGGCGGCGGGGCGCAGAGCGGCGCGCTGGAGCGGAGAGGAGCGCAGAGCGGCCGGCGCGCGGCAGGAGGAGTTAAAGCTCAACAGCTCCACGTTCGCCCTGACCGGGGACTCATCCCACAACCAGGCCATGGTGCACTGGTCCGGCCACAACAGCAGCGTAAGTCACACACCTGCGCTGGTTGACATGCGTGTGCGTGCGTGACAGCGTGCGTGACAGCGTGTGAGTAAGAGCGAGTCCAGCGGAGAAACCCAACTTCTTTAATCAAAATGTCACGTCTTAGTGAGGACATGAGTTGCCTGACCGCGGACGGATCATTAGTCAGGATTAAATCTGGACGCTTGTGCTCCGTGATGGACAGAGAGATGAGCAGCTGATCCATCTGAGCTGAGCTGATGTGAGGCGGATGTGAGGCCGATGTGAGGCTGATGTGAGGCTGATGTGAGGATAAAGCCCAGGCTGCAGCTGCAGGCGGGATTTTCAGGTCACTGTGCAGGTTGTGGGAGAGGTGAGGCTTTCTCAGAGGCAGCAAAGCTTCTGCTGGACGTCACGTCTGGGGTTCAGGGGAGGAAGTTAGGTCAGAGGTCAAGTTCTACCTTTAGGACTATTGTGAGAGTTTGAATCCAAATGAAAAAATGAAAGAGATTTCTACCAAAAGCTCTAGTTCATGAACATTTTTGAATTATTGATCAGAATTTTGCTCAGCCTATCATTTTTTTATTTAGAAATATTCTCAGTTAAAAATATTTTTCAGACTTTTTTCAGAAATTTACGGATGAAAAAATTATTTTTTTAATTAAAATTTAAAATATATTTTTGAGTAGTCTCTAAAGCAGAAAAACAATTTTAAAAAGCTAAAGTTGATGTCTTCTTCAGTGGTCTGTAGTTAATCACATTTTAGTCTAAAAGCACACATATAAATATAAAACAATGTGTTTCATTGTGTTAATATTTGTAACTCGTTATATGCAGTTGAATGATGGTACCAAAGTCACGTTAGGTTCTGGTTTGGAGGCCGAAGCAAAGCCAGGTGTCTAAAGCCGAAATAAAAATCCCTCACAGCTTCAGCCTTTTCTCTGCTCTGCTGCTGGATTTGTGTAAAGCAGGTCAGATGTACAAACTGGGCTTTGTGCTTTATTTTTGTTCCCTCTTCAGAGATGAGAAATGACGTGAGGAGGGAAAAAGTTTTGCCTTTTTAGGGTGACCTTTTCTTCCAAAGGCGTCAACTTAATGAGACGAACGGGAATAAAAAAGATGTGGGGAAACGAAACCAACTGGGACACAAATTTATGTCCATGGTTTAAATAAAAGCCATCCCATTATTTGACTGGACAAAATGACTGTTGAGTAAAGTATACAACCACCAAGCAGATAGTCAACATATGAATAGGAAGATCAAATAGGCAGAACAAATCTCAATTATACAAAAATATATAGGATGAAAGCTTAAAAGTCTTATTTCAAAAATATCTAAACTATTCATTTTTCATTCATTAACAGACAGAAAAAACAATTTCAACTATTTGATTGCAATAATATTTGCACCATTTCAAATTACTAATCTGAATGATTGAATCTGAAATTAAAGCTGGTTAATAAAGTAAAGCTTTTACTCTATGCATAAAATAAACCCTTTACACTTACTGAGTAGAAATAGTGATCCCTGAGTTATAATTCCAGAGTATTAAAAGTTTAAATGATTTACCTATAAATAATGTAACTACATTGTACGGACAGATTTAAAAAAAACTACTTTGGATTCATTCTGACCTGCAGATTTATGAATCTTTGATTTTCATAAATTGATCCCATTTCAGGGATGAATTTTGATTCTCTGTGTTGAATTTTCATATCAACTTTGATGCCAAGGTCAAAATTGTCTTTCATTAGTAATAATGAATGTCGGTAATGTAGCTCTGGATCACCTGAGTAGGTTACTGTAACATTTTCCAACATGGTCATTGGTTAAAAAAGGGACTGGGCCAAATTCTCCACCAAGTGGAACACCTTTTAGAATCCATAAAACCTCCGAGAAACAAATCTGAACAGCTCAATATGTGGGTATTATGTATTTCCCATGTTGCCATTTTGTAGCACAATCAGGTAACAACATTACCTTCAGTTGTTATGAAACTGCTTACATATCAAACACAACTTCTGAGAAATTTCACTTTGCATCATGGCCGAACCTTCAAATTGGCCGCTGTCTCTTTAAGAACCTCCTACGGTTTCTGTCACGCCCCCTTCAGCACTTCATCACAACAATGCTTTTACATGATGTAATCTACAGCCTTCTTAGGAGTTCAGCAGACTCAACTCCATCGGGTGTTTGCTGATTGCTGCTGCCGCTAGTCTGATGGAGCGCTGTGGGGGCGGAGCTTTGCAGGAAGAGGTAAAGCATCGTATGGGCAGGCATGAAGGCACCTCTGAATGGCTGAAGCAGGAAGTTCAAGGATTTGTCAAACATTCTTAAATGAGTTAAAGCAACACACCGGGTATGTTTTTATGAGGAAATTGTGCAACAATTTGTTTTGTTAGCTAACAGTTGGACTTTGTGGAGCGTGAAATAACTCAGAATTTACTGAAGGACATTCAACAGTTGAAGTAGAAAAACTAATTATTCAAATTGTTTTGAATTTGGAGGCAGTGAAATGTGAGAAATCCACCCGTCTTGTTGCTTCGGTTTAATTGTGAAGTAAAAAAATGAAACTGCTGGAGCTTCAGAATGAAACTGATTATCTGTAGAAACAGTCAATATCACATTTTTCTCTTTTTAGTTGCATCAATATTTTTTTCTTGTGCACAAATCTGAAAGCAGCCATACAGTTAGATCTGTTTGGCAAGACAATAATTAGCTGTTGTTCCTCAACTTGGACGTATGAAATAACAGGAACGAGCCGACATGAAGTATGCGGCGTTGTGGCTGTAATGGGCAAACAGCGTGTTGGTCTGAGCTGCTGTATAAACAACGCGGCGCGACGCGACGCTGAAGTGAGAGCGATGCGGATAAGGGCCGCCATGCTAATATTTAACCTCCCAAGCGTTTCTAAAGCTCTCGTCTCTGAGCCGACCCACATCACTGCAAGCCTGTTTGGTCGCATGTAATTATGACTCATGAAAAATTGGCCACAGGAGTGAAATCAGCTGCGTGCCGTGAACAGACAGAAACAGAAGCATTGTGAGCAGAAATACGCACCAGAGCCGCTGAATGGAGAATTCTGCTTTCAGTAAATCACAGCAATATGACAATTTAATAGGATTTGGCCTGACAGCCCTGCTCTGCTTTTTTATCTTCATTTATGTTTGGCTAGGAGCGCAGTTTTAAAATGCTGCTGCTTTTCGCTCTCCACAGCTTATTTAAGGTATATCATGTGTTTACAACCTGAGTTTTATGTTCTAAATCACAGCTGCTGTATTTTAAGAGCATGTTAATAATTTTATTTCCTTTGTTTAATGGTGCTTGCGTTCTTCTCTGTGACAGAGCAGAGGAACAATCCAGGATCTGCCATGAACCTGTTGTGTGTTGCCGTGTAGGTGGACAGCGCAGCGTCGCAGGGTGGAGAGGAAACATCCAAAGATCACAACCTTGTGCTGCAGAATGTTTCTAGAATCAAGAAGACTCTTTAATTGTCAGATCTGTCTCTGTGAGCCGTTTGATGAATCTCTTCAATCAGAGAAAAGATGGAAAATAGTGTGATTTACTGCAGATGTGTTGTCAGGTAACAGATTCATCCAGTTCTGCAATGAGAACTTATAAAATTTGTTTATGTATTTCTACAGTGGCGGTCAGAAGTTTACATACACTCATCAGTGGCGTCTGTTTTCTCAGACGTGGCTCTGATCAGGATTCTGGCATCGTTCTGCCTGATTGTTTGACAAAAATCCTTCAAGATTGGAGAGGTTCACTTGCTTTCCTGGCGTACCTGTATCACACATACATTGTTAATAGGATTGATGTCAGCAGTGTTGACTCTCTAGATCCATTTGAAAACCAGTTTTATGGACATTGTCCTGCTGCATCAGCTCATCGTCTAACTGAGAAACGCCATCACAACATGAAGTAGGTGGAAACTAAATCATCCAAACATAAATCTGCTCCAAGTTGCCAAATAACGCAGTTTTAGTCTCTTCAGCCATTTGTGACTGACCATGATAAAACCAGGTCCTAGTCTCTCAGAAGCGTTTTCAGTTATTTTCAGATTAGGAAAGATTATACTCTAAACTTTTTAATGATGTCAAACACAGAATTACAAAACTATTTAAAGACCAGTTGAAAACAAGACTAGTGAGAAAACAGACCTCAAAGTTTCCAAAGAATTCTCCCTGATGTTCATCTACGTTACATCGCATTAATCCCACTGCCCAGCATTCCACTGTCAACTGGTTGGACTGGGAAGATGTTCGGCGACCAGTTTCAGCTTCAGGGTGGCTAAATATGACTTCATCAGGCATCGCTGCAGCAGATTCTACTTTAAAACAAGTTCTAGTTCTATGTTGTTCCTGAATATCCTAACCAGGAAGTGTATGGAAATATTTACCTCCTTTAAACCCTAAATCAGACAAAAACAGGCAAATGCAACCAAAACTGTTAATCAGAACAAAAATAACAGAGATTTCCATCAAAAACAACTCCTGGATCTCCAATACATTAAATGTGGCAGAAAAGCAGAGCAGAGCAACCAGACGACCTCTTCACTGAGCGCAGTGATGTTCGCGGCCTGTGGAGCCGAGAAGCTTCCTGTGGTGCTTTTACTCCACAATTTAAAATAAATGGTAACCAAAAAAATAAAAAAAAATTTTTTTCTTTTCCTGCTGATGAAACAGACAGAGAGAAACGCGACTAATGGAACAAATATCTGCTGCCTTCATGTTCCTGGCAGGAGCGTTGTGGAAAAAAAGGTTACAGGTAAAGAGCACTCTGTTCCAGGGAGCTGTGGCATATTGCTCAGATGGATGTAAGACATGCAGGGACCGCATTATTTACATTATGAAATGTCAGGCATTAAGTACTTCAGCCTGTCACTCAGAAGGATTGGGACTGACGTATTGTCTGTCAGGAGAAGTTTCAGCTCCTGCAGACATGCAGCAACCTGCACTGGAAGGAGTCCAATAGAAGCAATTAGAAGCAGAGATATCAGAACCTGATGCTCAGTGGCAGCAGCGTGGCGGCTGGATTTCTAATGCACAAACAGACGCAAAATATCAGAAGAGCTTGTGACAGATTAATGAGGTGTCGGTCACATGACGGCCTCCGAAGGGGCGCGAGAAACTCACTCACATATGCTGCCTCAGTCACAGTCTCACACGTCTCCCTGCTCTGGTGAGGGAATCTATATTTGCATCCCCACAACCATGGCAACACCCCACTTCCTCCAAACCCCAAATTCACGTGTGTTCAGTTTTATCGCCGCTCCGGGAAAAGTGATCATAATCCGTCCCTTAGCTGACTGAAGAGGCTGAGTTCAGTAGGTCACCGGCGGTTTGTCTGAGCGGAGATAAAACTGCTTTACATTTCAACAGGACCGATTCACTGAGAAGCCGCTATAAAAAGACCATATTCCTTAGAAAAATCATTTTCATACAGTATGTAATTTTTTTAAGCACATTTATCAATTTTTTCACAATTTTTTAGATGACTTACTGTATTTCTAGCAGGTTTTTACCTTGGTAGGTTCAGAAAGCCGAGTCATGTGACAGTGATGCAGCAAAGGATTGTGGGGAATCTAACTGGAGCAGAGAAGCAGTGGGTTAGTCAGAGGTGTGGTCATTTTTTTTAAAATATCTATAATATATGTAATATTGGTTATCAGCCATAACTGAATGAATAAAAACAGATATGAATGGCCACATTTAGTCCCTGGTGAATCTGTATTATTAATTAATTTGGTGACTGAAGCTTAAAGCGTTTGCATGCAGCTGTGGTTCCCAACACCTGCAGGAAAGTCTGGCTGCTCAAACGTAAAATGTTTGAACTGGAAGTTTGAATCATTATTGTGCTGCGTTTTACAAACGGCTGTTTGCTGTCTGCTTGTTTCAGCCTGATGTTTTCTCTCCACTGTCGCCGTGAACTTGCTGAGGATCAGGGATTGGTGCAAAGTGACTGACTCAGTAAATGAGCTGCTCTGATAGGAAACGTTCAACCAGATGAATCCTGAACCTGACTGTGTTGTTTTATTCGGTTTGATTTAAATCTGAAGCTCAATGAATCAGAATATGTTTTAATGGTTCTTGTACATCACTACATTAAGTCTGAGGACTCTGAAGCGCTTCACACTCCAATCAGTCACACACACATTCACACACTGATGGTGTGAGCTACATTGTAGCCACAGCTGCAGTGTAGGCAGGACGAGGCTACCATCCCACCTGCCCTGCCAGCAGCAGGCGTGGGGCTCGTCCGGTGACCTGCAGGCTGCCGGTTCAAACCCCGGCCTCCTGAGCTGCTGCTCCTGCAACTTCCAGGCAGAAACTTCATCAGCATCAAGCAGCTTTCTGCATGAGTGGATCTGATTTAGACGATTTGTAAAGGGACCGCAGATGACGAGTTAATCTGGTTTGACATCATGGCTAAAATCTGAATATATTTGGTGTTAAAGTCAAAGTCTAGTAGATGTCTGAATTGAGTTTAGCTGTTTAATAGAACGCTGAACTGTTTCTGTTTTAGCTTGAATAAGTAATGAGTCTGATCTTCACTCTGCTACAGGCTGCACCCATTAAGCAGCAGAGCCTCCTAAACATCTATTTCCTTTTGTTTTTGCATGTTTATTACAGATTGGTTGCCATTTTGTCAGAGCATCATCATTTAGATCCAAACCAGGAGGTGGAAACATGACAGCAGCAGAACTCTGGAAGAACTGATTACATTTGCACAAAGTTATTCAATATTTGTTTTTATGATCCATCATTTCTCTCATAAATTCTGTGCCTCACAGGATGAACTCTGTCATGGCTGCACTTCGTTTCTGGACACAAAATGAGTCCATTGAGGAGGTTTGAGGAAAGGTGGGTCCATCCTGCCTCCTACAGGAGAGATGAGAGGCAAACCGGGAGCTGAACGGAGAATACTGTCTCCATCTGGACTTAGAAAAGTCCAGAAGAGCCTCTGAGGACAGAGATGTTTGGGTTTTCTTCCTGATCTCTGTGTTAATGACTTCATCTGGATAGAAACTGTTTCCCCGTGTGGAGGTGAAGTGAAATGTGCTCATTGTGTAACTTTAAGCCTTTTTGTCATCATTTATGAAATGGAGAAGACCCAAATCCAGAGTCCCACTCAGGAGCCACACTGGTAGCAACCAGCAGGTACCTGAGATCATTTGAAATGCAGAGCAGGAAGTGTTTCTTTCCCAGCAGGAAATCCAGAAACATGAGCCCAGACAAAAAGACTGCAGAGAACCGAGAACAATCAGTTGTTAGATAACAGAGATGATTACAGCCGAGGAAACCAGCAGCAGTTTCAGCTGCTTTAGTATCACACATTAACACAAGAATAGGAAGAAATATTAAATATGACGCAGGTTCAGAACAGACACGCAAGTCAAGCAGAACACAGAGGAGACGAAAACTGATAACAAAGAACTAAATTATGAGATATTCACCTTGTAAAAGCAAGACTTTACTTTCAGCTAAACGTATATATTTTTATTTGATATGATGCTGGGGAGTTAAATTCAGCAAAAATCCATCTACTAAATTGAAGGCTGCAGTTGTGACCTGATTATTATCATGATGAGATCCAGTGATGATCAATTTTCTCTCAAAAACTATCAGCAAAGGTAATGAGAGCCTGAAAATAACCTGCCACCGAGCAAATGAAAAACGAGCAAATCAATCATCGGCTTTAACCGACTTCAAGGAGAATTTTAGAAACACTTTATACCCTGTTGAATAAAGTACTTTAATATTTATGTTGCTGTGTAAAATATACTTAATTACTTTGTTGCCATTTTCCAAATTTCTATTGAAAACATTATTACTTCATAGAAAAAATAATTCTGGACAATGAGCCTGTAATTCAAATTAATCAGATTGTATTTCAAGAATGTTTTTTATATAAAATACAAAAAATGTTAATCAGATGTTATGAAAATGGGAACCAAAGCAGAAACAAAATACTAAACCAATTTAATTAGAATAATACATATAACATGGAGTAGTGTTTTATAAAATGTGAAGACTAAAACACGAAATAATAAAAAATGATATTCTCTAATTATGAGCCTTGAGGAACTCTGTGTTTATGAAACATTACTGAGTCGTCTCCTGTCTTTGAATTATAAGCTGAATAACTTAAAGATTCCAGTCAAAGCCTGTTTCTGTACTTTGAATAGACCCAAAAAACCTGATATTTATCAGAGGTTGTGGATAATTAGTGTTCAAATGACTTAAAAACAAACTTCTTTCAAAAGAGGCAAAATTGTTCTGGAATCATCACTCCGGAGGTTTTTAATGATGTTTAAGGCATTACTAAATTTAAAAGGGAAAAATGTATGAAACAAATTGTGAATCTAATTCAGTCTGTTTTGTTTCAGAAAGAATAATAAAACCTTAAAATGTGAGTTTTAAGTACTTGTCAGGTTAAGAATCGTTCAGTTGTAGATGTTCTCTATTTTAAATGAATCCAAGCCTCACATGGTGGCTGCTGCATTATTCTACACATTTGAAATGTTTAAATGTCACCAGTTGAACTGGATCTGGGTTTATTTCTTGATGATTTTCTCTCATTGCCTCCTGTGTCAAACCTTTCAGCTCACTAACAGGCACCTTGTGTCTTGGCCGCGCTCCTCTGCTGCAATTACAATGCGGGCTTCCAAATCAGGTTGTGAACATCCAATTTTAATGTGAGCTGAGTCTAATCTGTGTGCTTTCAGACCTGTTAGTTAGCACATCCTGCTGAGAGGAGAGATTTAAGCAAACCAGCAGAAAAGACACGTCGAAGCGGCGGCGCTGTGTGGGCTAAGCGATCCTTCGGGTCGTGGCTGCCTGGCAGTGGTCGGGAAGGCGGATGCTGCCACGCTCCGGTGAGCGGCGCTTACTCGCCGTCAGGCTGCGGAGAGGCTCCGGGTCCCTCTGTCTTTATAGCAGCAAACATCCCCAGTGACTCCCACACAAATTACTCCTTACTTCCCTCGGTACTTGCATGCTGTTAAACTGTCTGCTGTCGTCTCTTGGCTGAAACTAAACATTTTTAAAGGTTCTATTATCAGACTCTCCCGTGAAAGGCTTCACATTTGCAGACTTTATTTAAGCACACACCAGCAGACCCAAACGTCCTGCCAGCAGAACCGCTCTGATTGCTCCTGCCGCTCTTTGGTTTTACAGGCACCGTTTCCTTTTTGTGTTCTTTCCTTTGCAGTCGACTCAATTTACGACCTCGTCAATTTGCAGCAAGTAGGCAGGAGGAGAAGAACCAGCCTCACCGGCTTGTTCAGGCAGCAGCACAGCGCGTCAAGGATTATTTCCTGCTTCTGAATGTTTGTAACTGTGGAATCTGGAATCTATTTAGGCTAAAAGACAGTTTTAGTAGTTTTATTAAAGCTGTTGCAGTTGTACAACAGGAGCCAGAGGGTGAAGCTGTTTTACATGAATCTGTTGGACAAATTTCTCAAAACTAATTTCACATGAATATTTTGATTAGATTTATCACCGGGCACCGATCTGGAGCTTTGCCTTTAATTACATCTGGACTTTTTTTTGCAGCCGTTTCATGTAGGAAATAGATGCTTGTCATTTTTAATTTCTGCAAAAAAAAATTTGCAGAAATTGCAGACGGCAGGTGCTGACCAGATGCTCAAGCCGCCTCACCTGGCTCCTCTCGAAGTGGAGAAGCAGTGACTCTACTCTGAGTCCCTCCCAGATGGGAGAACCCAGACTCCCAGCGGGGGAAGGCCAGCTCAGCCACTGGCCGCTGGGATCTCAGTCTACTTAGATGAAGGAACGTAAATCGGATTGACCGGCTCATGGCCCACATCACTGCAGACGCAGCACCAATCCAGTCCATTTTTCCTCATTCTCGAACAAGACCCCAAGATATTTCAACTCCTCCACTTGGGCAGGACCTCGACCCAGAGAAGACACTCAATCCTTCTCAGTCTGTAGAGTATGGTCTCAGATTTGAAGGTGCCGATTTTCATTCATCTGCTTCAAAACAGATTCCTTAAACCTTGGTTGTGAAAACCTTGTGCAAACCTTGTGCCGAGAAATCATGTCCTTCAAGGTTATGTACTGAATCTGGGACAAAGGACAACTTTGACAGAGTCCAGCTCTCCCTAGAAACAAGCCTGACTTACAGACCTTCGATGCAGACAAAGGTCTGACACTGGATATACCAGGACCTGACAGCGGATGCCAAGGGGCCTGGTACCCATACTACTGAAGGACCCCTACAGGACTCCCTGATGGACGCGGCTGATCTTTTCCAAGTCAACCAAACACATATAAACGGGTTGGCTGGGATCCCATGTAACCTCCAGGACCCTGCTGGGGTGCAAAGCTCTGAAACCTGCAAGTTTTTCTCCATCCAGGCAGAGTTCAGCCAACTTGTCAAACCGTTTAGGTTTTCCACCAAACTGCTGCACTTTGAGTTCAATTACTGCCTCACACATGCTGACAGTTTGCTGATAACCTTTCAGTTCATGTCTGATCATATGACAGTTACCAAAAAGCCCAGAGAGGCAGATAAAAACCATGCGACTCCAGCTTAAAGCCATAGGACTTGCTTTCAGGAAAATTACATCATGGCATTTGGCCGGCAGTCAGATGGAGGCAGACAGGTGATGGAAACGCTGTAGCAGATATAGTTACACAAAGGTGACACATAAATCTGCTTCTTTCTGCTTTTAGTCTTTGTACTTTTTAAATTGATCAAATTCTGGCAAGTCTTGGCAAAAAGTTTCTCAAATATCCCAAAACAGAAACCAAGAAATCACTAGTGGTTTTAGAAAATGAATCTGAAATGGATGAAAAGAAAACCCTAGATTTTTTTTTTATTGTTCCTATAAAAAAAACACTGTAGCAACAAAATGAGGTTTTATCCCAAGACTGTTAGCTTGTAGCAGTGAGAGCCTGAACATCCAGCCGCTGCTCCGCCACACCGACAGGAGCCAGCTGACGTGACTCTGGCATCTGTTTCCCTGGTCAGCCTGGATCCTCCAGAGGATCTGGACCAACTGGCTGCAGAGAGGAGAGTGGAAGATAATGGATGGAAAAACTGAGAACAACATAAAATGAATTGATTTATACATTATCCTACAGGAAGGTGTGCTCACCTTTAACCCTGATCATTTCTACTCCTAATATGTTGGGATCATTTTGGGAAGTTTTACTTGAAGGGCTTTTAATATAGATTCCACTATTGAGTTTTATCAGATTAAAACGTTGTTTTGCCAGAGATTATCATGTAAAACACTTTATGGACCCAGTTTTAAAACCACAGTCCATCTTCCTCATTCCTTCCTTCCTCTGTTCCTAAAGCTCCATCTGAAGGATCAGTTACTTTTTGATTCTTCCACATTATTGGCTTTTCTACATAAAAAATGACCAGAATTATTTTCCACTATCAGATTACTAGTTACTACTATACTTCATGTAATTTATTCTGAAATGTGAAAGTAAAACTCTGGACCATATCTGTAGTTGCTGAAGGTATTTACTGCCAGGATGTGTTTGAGCTTCATAAAAACATTTGGAAAAGATGTTTCTTCTTTGTGGCTCAGCACTTCTAATCCTGCCGTTTGGATTTTTCATAAAAGCATGTAATACAGGCTGTAAGGACGAGCTTTAGCCTTGTGCTGCTGCAGACGGCTTGGTGTGTGTCCATGTGATGCACTAATATCTCCCCACAAACATCCACACTCTGATTTTCTGCTGTGGTATTACTACCTCATTGCCCTCGGCTGTGATTGACACTTTGATGTGAATGACGGTGAAGGAAGTAATGTGGTTAGAGAAGCTCTCTACACTATTAGGAAGGCATTGATGCAAGGCTTAGAGGCTGAGCTGAAAGGTGAAGCAAATCCACAGAGCAGATATCTGAAAAACATCATTTTAACACCACATGGACGATATTAAGTAAGAGCAAGCAGTTAAGAATGACAGAAATGCTTTGATTTGCAGGACAGAGTTTAGCTGATGCTCTCTGGCTGCAGAGTTTCAGTTTGAGGCATGAGGATTCAATTACTGGCCATGGTGTTTATGTTATCTGCTTTCTGTGAAAGCCGTTCCCCCAATGTAGCAATTCAGATTGACAAGAGTGATTCCTGCAGCTGTTTCAAGGACGCCACAGGTTCTTTCCCCATCTCACACGTTGATCTGCTGCAGAATTGTACGGGACATTTTGGAGGCACAAATTGGATCCTGGTCAATCTGTAAACCAGTGGAATGTGTCCGAAAGTGAAGATGAAAAAGGTCTTTTCAAGAGCCTCCAGCACTTTGACTGAGAGTCACACGAGACGGCCGGTCAAGTTAATTGACCAAGTCTGATCAAACACGGAGACATGGAGTGGTGGAAATGGCTCAGAGAGAACTTGACTAAATGAACAAGGAAAAAAAATTCAAGGAAACTTTTTGACAAATGCAGGATCTTGCTTGACAAGCAGCTTTTTTCTCCCCTGACTTTGTGTTGCCCACTCACACTCCGACATGATGCAGACCAAAACGCTTTGTGTTCAAAAGCAAAACCTACAGAGGGCTTTTTTTCTCCTTTCCTCAGCCTTTCAGAAAAACCCACACACTTCCTGCGCTGCATGCAAAAATGACCCAACATTACAATAAATGTTTTAACGAGTCAGATTCGCCTGGGATTCATTATGATCAATAACTTTCTGCTTCTTGTACAAATGCTGCTACGTTACAAAAAGCATAACTCATGCCCTGCTTTTGATGACTTTGTGTCTCGCTCAGGATTGAAGTTTACAAAGTGTTTCTGTTCCTCTTGTCTGCCAGGGATCACCATCATGCTGGATGCAAAGTGTGTGTTGCACCTGTAAGTGTGTGTTTGTTGTTAATGGTTACAGCTTCACACGACGTCTTCTCTGAAAGGAAGTTTTTTCCACAGGTCAGGATGTTTTCATTATGCTGTTATCCCTATCAATTAAGTGTATGGAAGGTGAAACATGCCAGTTGAAAGCTAGAGAGACTGGAAGGTGTTGACAGCTGTTACTTTTTAGATAATATATGTTGAATTAACTGCTGCTGAACCCCAGAGTGCATTTTTATTAGAAATATTTCTAAATCTCTTTAAAGGCAAATAAACTTTTTCAGTGTTTCAAGATTTATTGCCAATAAGCCAAATAAATATTGTTACATTTTGGGCCAAATAAACAACCTGGTAAGATTAGAATAAAATAGACAATGTCCTTTATTGTCCACAGCAAAGAAATTCAAGTATGCAGTAAAGTGACAGTCAGATGGAAGCATGTAGATTTACCCAAAAGTAAAATTATAAATAATGCACAGTAAGGGCAAATTTACAGCATCTGGAAAATGATTCTGTTCAGTTATTAAAATAGCACATGCAGAATAAAAGAAATCAACAACTGGGTAGAATGATTAAAAACTTTTATAACGTGTGTGCATGAAAATAAGAGATTATTTGGAATAATCTGTGAGCGTCAGCAGGCGGGTAGTCAGACTGATGCTGTTGGGAGGATCTGTGATGATGCTGCTTGATGCACCCAGGATGCTGCAGTCCGTCACTGAGGCAGCTTCCTGCAGCGAGACAAAGACATTGTCCATCAGAAGTCCTTCTTTCTCTCAATGCCTGCGCTGGGTCAAAGGTCATCCTGGGACAGAGCTGGCCTTCCTGATGAGATAAAAACAGGTGGGCAGAAACTCTGCAGCTCCTTCAGGGTTACCGTCCGTCTCTGTGCTGCCTCTCATTAATGCCCTTCTTGTTCGCGCTGAGAACTTTGGTGCCCCCTGTTGGCAGGCTGGTTGTGTTTGATGATTATGGCGCCACGGGGAATGATCAGAGATTTAGACATTTTTCTGAACAATGTTGCCCCTGACTTGTTGGCAGGCCTCTGGGGTCTTCATGGTTTGCTTGGTTGAGGTGTTGTTGTCGCTTCTGGGGCCTTTTAACAAAGCTGCATATACACTAACAGATCATGTGACCCTGAGATTGCACCTGGTTAGACGTATCCCAATCCCACTAAACCAGTAATTGATGGAACCAGAACTTTTTAGAGGCTTCATAGCAAAAAGTGACAATGTCAGATTTTGGCATTAAAAACATGAAAACAAGAACCAGTCCTGCCTTGTTTTAACAATTCAAGGCATCGTCAGAGTATGTAGGATATTTTGTTTGCACATTTTGGCCACTTCAGTAGAAACTGTTCATGTTTTCACCATCAGAGCTTCAGTATTACTGTTAACCACAGTGCAGCCATCTTTGCTTTTCCTCTTTTATTATGTCACTAATTCACAGGAATATTTTCATCTGCTTGACACCTTGTTCTGCAAAAAACAAAGTAAATCACACTAATGAGACAACACTAATTAGTTAATGGCAATAAAGAATGATTGTTAACATGTAACCTTTTCCCACAACTTCTGAAGCCTCTGCAAGAAAAATTTCTTGTGATACTTGAGTGGAATTAGATATTTAATGGAGCCCAAAATCCAATTTACCAGCACAGCAGTTAGGTGCTACATTTGTTGACAAAATCATTTAAATAGTGTCAGTTTGTTATCTCTTAAGAGGGATACTGGAATAAAAGCATTAGAAGAATTGTTTCTTCTAGTTCTGATTCATATATACCTAATTGATTTGGAGAATAACAACAAAGCCTAAGATGAGAATAATAGAGCCACTTTAATTGTCTGCAATAAAGTCTTTGTAGCTACTTATAATTAAATCCATTAAAACACTGATGTTAATTAATCCAACATACAGCATTCAAAATTCCCATTTCAATGTCTGACTAATAGTTGAGTGAGCACGGAAGTGAATAATGCCACATTAGTGCTGCAAATTAACACAATGAATTTTAATTGGAGAGTCCGGCTGCGCTGCGTTGCCATAATAAAGCCTTCATCCTTTAAAGATGATCTTTGTTGATAGGAAGGTGAAACAAAGACATGAGGCTGCAACAGATCCGGCCTGCAGGCTGCAGAGCTTCTAGTTCTGCATCAGCTGACAGCTTGTGTTCTACCTGCTTTACCAACCTGCTGCAGGGGACGCGCTAAGCGCCATGAGCTAACGCTGCCTGACTGAGAAGAAAACTGAAATTACCAACAAAGAGTCTCTCTGTTTCCAGGTAGCTGGTTTGATTTAAGAGACTCGATTTGGTTGCATCTTATTATACAACAGCAGAAATAACACACTGAGCAATTTGGACTGAACAGAAAAGTGATTGCATGGAGTTTTTATTACACAGGGATAGATGGGAGAAATAACTGGAAATATAAAATAATATTAAACTTGGTAAAACATGAATAACATAAGTAATCTACATAAAAGCTGATGAAGCTGAATTGCTTAGGTTACCTGTTTAATTTCATGGACTTCATTCAGCAGCTTTATAAAAAAAGAGTTTTGTTTTACCTGTAATCTCACCAGTGGCCACTAGGCGTCGTTTCTCATTTTGTTAGTTCACCTCCAGTTGACAGGTGTATTCCAGTACCTCCAGTATTCAATATACTGCAGATTTACTGAACTTTGAGCCAGAACCGCACAGTATTCTGGGAAATGTAGGCAGAGGAAAAGTCTTTATGTGCTCAACCTCTCATGGCCAGCTAAGCCGGTTGGTGGCATCAACTAACTCACTCGCTCTCTGGTTACCTAGCAACAGCCTGTTAACATGCGCAGCATCACCATCGAGCCTGAAAACTGCTTAAAAATGAAGAACAACGGCTTGGAGGGAAAACTGAGGATAAACCAGGAAATTTTACGCCACCAGCTTGACAGCATGTCAGATATTTAAAACAAAAGCTAATCAATAATTATCCATATCGGCTGATATGAAATGCTTTCAACGTGATAAGTTTTTCATCCAGACCTACTGCTACTCCCGGTTGGTGTGAGCGGCTTGGGGCTGCGTCGCTGGGCGGGTTCGGGTCTGGGGGCGGCTGCCTGTACCCCTGGTTTGGGGCCGGGGGTCTCTGGTTCCTGGCTTACCGGACTCAGTTCTTTCCTGCCTGTGTTCTTCCATATTGCTGATACGGGTACAGTAATATTTGTTACACAGTATTAAAGTAAAACTTTGTGAAGAGGTTTAGCCTGTGCGTAGCACCAGGATCTGTTCTGCGATGTGGGCAGATCACAACGCGCCTCCATGAGCTGCAGGAAGTCTTACCTTAGAAAATGAAACTCCCTCCGTCTTTTTGGCAGGCCCATCTGTGTATGTTGTCATCCTTGAGAAGTCACACCAGGGACAGATGAAGACATCTGGAGGTTCAGTCTCTGCCACATCTGCTGATGTCTCAACACATTTACCTCAGTGCTGTCATTAGCCGCTGAATTAGCATGTATAACTAGGATGCTGCTTTGATCGGCCCTGCTTCCTCGTGTCCCGGCTTTTCAAGCTGCACCAGGCTATCAGAGCCCATTAGACGACAACAGAGTTGGGCTGCTGGCGCCGGACCCACGGGAGCTTTAGCACAAGGTGTTTGGAAAAATGTCCACCTGCTTTAAACAGCTCAGAAACAGCTCCAGTGGAGGGCAAGAGCGCCTTTGTATTTATGAAATATGTTGGTGTACATATCTATTTAATAAGATTGGACCGTATTCATTTATCGATACTTGTTTCTCTAAACCAGCTTATGTTGTTGCGTTACAATTACATATAATGGAGGTTTGTGGTGTCAGTCAGGTCTTTACTGGCATGTAAGATTATTATAAATTAATGTTTCACCATGGAAACACTTAAAGCTTCTGAAATGACGTCAAAATGCCTGAGTTTCTGTCACAAGGCTGCAATGTATCGACCAAGAAAGGAAATCATGGTCATACAACGATAATCAGCTGTTTGATCTCAGTGCTTCATGAATTATGTTTATTTCAGTTCCCAAAATAAAAAGAGAAAATCTGTGTAACGTGGAGCACAAAGTTCAGCCTGTGGCAGAAACTTAAAGTTTGACTTTAGGTTTCTTTTTATCTTAATAATCCAACTTTCAGAAGATTTGAACTAAAACGTGTATCAGATGTTCTTCCTCTGAAGTTGCTCTATTATTAACAGTTTGGTGTTTATTGTCAGTTCAGACATCATAAACACTCTGACTGTTGTATTGGTAGAGTCATAAACTTTAAGGGCTTCATTTTATTTGGCTTAATGGAGGAGCAACTTGATTTGTGTAATAGTGCATATGCTTTAATGTGCAAAAACTGTATGAAATGGAAGAAATGTAAACACTTTCTGCAAGGTTCTGTTATGGGGTAGAAATCATTGTTGTAAATAATTTTAATATCAAAGAAACGTTGATGGATTATTCAGAAAACCTTGGCAGGGCCACAGCACTGTGATGCTGCAATTCCTGCCTGAATCTCTGATATTAAATTAACTCCTAGTAATAGTACGGAGAAAATATTATGCCTTCTGATTCATAAATCGGGCTGATGGTTCTGTGTTCTCAAACTCACTGGATCTTTTCAGAAAGCGCCGAGTCGAATCAGAGACACCAAAACTAACAAGAGTTTGAACATCTGAGAATTGGAAGCTTTATTTCTGATTAAGAAGATTCGATTCTCATTCTTCTCCTCTTCATTAGAGATAAAAAGACTAGCACTCTATGAAGTTACTAAAAATGTTATTATATTTCAGTTTATCTGCCATACAGCCAGTCTTTAAACACACTGTGTACATGTGGAACAGGAACAATAATTATTTGGGTTTTTGATTGTTATGCTTTAATTGTGTTTAAAGGCTTAATTATCTGAATCCAGGAGGGACGAACGGTCCTCACAGGTACACAAAAATCATCTCAACGACGTGAAAAACTCGTTAAATAGAGATAGACGAAGGTAGTTATTATATATAATGGAGCAGATTCCAAGAGTGGTTATTATTTCCTTGGTTCTCACACAGGTTGAGCTGGAGGAGAACAGATTCTCACATCGTCATGGCGTGAGCAGTGATTGGTGCAGAGAGTGTGTGATGTCAGGAGGCAGACAAGGACCTTCAGGGAGTTCAGGTCCTGAAAGAACCTTAAAGAGCTGCTTAAAAATGAAAGAAATCAGTTCAGTTGTTGGGTTGAGCAGAGCGAAGGTCCAGAAACTTATAAAGGACCAATCTACTGAGTTAGAGGAAAGAACTCTGACCGGTCCAGAGGACTGCTTACATTCAGTCCAAAAATATAAAAAACACAAACAAAATGAGAATATTAGGCAGAAACAGGCTTAAGTCCAGAAATCAGGTGGTTCTGGTCTTAACTCTGTATTTTATGGAAAACATCTTGGCCACATTTTTATAACCAAGAGATGAACATGAGTCTCATGCAGAGCTCCTGTCTGAACTTCCTTTGCTCTGCCTGGTCAGCGTCCAGCCGGCGGCTCCGCGCTGACCGGTTCCGTCCAAGTCAGAGCTGGATCTCTCCATGAGTGGCAAACTGCCAGCGATTGTCCGGGCCGCCCTGCCAGGTGCCCGGGGCCCAGAGGGGAGGCCGGAGTCAGGTACAGATGGCCCTTCAGCCAGGTTGCATCATCGCCCTGCCCTTCTGGAGACCGCAGGTCAGGATGGAAGAGTTCTTATAATCAGCTCTGGTTTACACAAACGCATATTCTAGATTATCATCACGCTTCACTCATACCGCCGGTGTGGAAATGTTTAGGCCACACACTCTGCAGCCAGTCCTGACAGATTTAAATTCAAAGTTCAGCAATGCACTCTGCCAAAGTGTGGGACATTTAGCTCCATTTCCAAACCCCTCTCAGAGCTGGATTGTTGTAAATCAAGAAAGGCTCGATCGATGATTAGATGACAAGCTGCAGTGCAGCAGCGGCCAGGAGGTCCAGGCTCAGAGGTCCCGCCACGCGATGCACTCCTCCCCTACAAACCCACACAAGGTCAAGGTTAGCTGCAGCTGCAGATCTCCTCTCTGCGTTTCTGTTTGTCCCTCAGCATCCAGGCTGCTGATGCAGACGGATACTTGGAGCAGCGACAGCAACTCAGGTGCTTCATGAAACAAAGCAGGGAAAACAACCTTCAGGACCAAAGATGCAGCTGAATGCATCCAGATAAGCTTGAGTTTCTCTCAAGAATTTAGTTTTTTAATGAGCAGCTTCTTTATTCCGGTGCCACTCCCTCCAACATGGCACCTCTCAGGTTCCTCCGTGGCAGAAAAAGACACAGGCAGTCTCTGCTTTGTGTGTGGATACTTCTTTACATCTCTGCCTCCTTCCACTGTTTCTCTTCCCATCTCACTCTCAGCTGTCACACGCTGACTGAATCAGGTTAGAGAGGGGAGGCGCGGAAGCTGAAGCATTGCTGATGAAAATGACAACGCTTCTCTACCCAGATGCACAAACTTCCCAGAGACAGCGGCGGCTTGTGTAACCTGGGAGGGCTGCAGACCAGCAGAGGCAGGCTGCAGGTGCAGCAGGCTAATTGGAAACGGAAAGAGATTCAAAGATGGATTAAAACTTACAAGCAGTGGCTTTTAAAATATTTATGCACACCAGGAAAATGAAAAATCACTAACGCTTGTAAAACAATCCATGGATATTAGAAATCAAATGTTTTTCCAGTGCAGAACGACTCGGAGCATGCTGCAGGTAGCGATGCAGCGGCGACACGCTCTGCAGCTTTTATTTGATGAGACTGTGACATTTACTGATTTGTTATTCAAATAAAGCGTGACACAATGAGCACAGATAGTCCTGGCATTAAAGGAGCCTCTCTCTCTCTGACGGAGTCTGTCCTTCACCTGGGAGGAGCTGGGAAGCTCCACAGTGTGGTCACCTCCATCTAAAGTCCCAGTTTCTATCCAATCTGCTGTGATTCATGGAAATATAGTCCGACTGGAATATCAACACCAAACTCAGTCAGCCTCAGGTTTGTCAGAATCACTCAGCTCAGAGTTCAACACTGTGAGTCAAATCACAAAATCAACATAGGAAAAATGTAAGTTTTGTTCTTGACCCTTGAACTTGTTCCCATTTTTCTCAGTTTGTGATTTTCTTTTTTATGTTTTTGGGATTTTCTGTGATGGACCAACACAAAGTAGAGCATAGTTGGGAAGTGAAAGGAAAAGGATGGAAGGACAGTATTCAGGTTCTGTCATTAGTAGTTTAAAATCCTTAGATTATGTTTGAAGCTCTTATTTTGAAGTTAGAAGAGGAGTCCTTCCTGCTTTGCCCTGTTGTGTTGATATTCTGTTAACAAGCAGCTTATTGGCTGGTTGATGCTACAAGTATAAAAGCTTTAAAACCCGACATAGACTTCAAAATACATTAACACTAATATTAGTGTAAGTTCATCTTCTAAATAGGAGAAAATAACTTCTGGTTTCCAGTGAACGTTTTGAGAAGCAGCACTCTGGCTGCTCCACTCCATCAGAACCATCTGCAGGTACCAGTTCCTGCAAGGACAGAAACATTGAGAGTGAAGCTTAGAAGTTCATCCAGAAATTTCTGCGGTAACCTTAGAAACGCTGCAGCTCCTGATGCAGAAGAGGGCCCATCCTGACCTCAGAACCATCCGGATGTAACTCTGCCAGAGTCAAACTCACATTCTGGTGAGTTTCTACAATCACGTTTTTCTACATCCAGGTTTTGACTCACAGCTTTCAGTTGTTTAACATTCCCATCACAAGAACTGTCCAGGTGAGCCTCTCCCCTTCACATCAGATAAAACTTTGTTCACTGGTCTCTGAAAAGTGGGTGGGGTGTCACCATATATTGAATGAAAAGTGGAAACTTCAGTCTGTCCTGTAGTTATCCTGCCAGACAAATCAACATGATCTGTACGGTCTTCCATGCAGCAGTCAGACTTCACATGACATGAACTCCCTGCACTACAGCTGACAACTACATGTAGTCAGTTTGCTTCAGTGTTGCCTTTTGTCTAACATTGACTTCACCACATCAATGTAAAACATGACTGCAGGACAGGAACAAAGCACAGAGTGGATAAGACCGACCGATTCTTCTCTCTCAGTTTTAGTTTGATGCACAAGACAAGATTCAAAGGTAGACAGCATTTTACACTTCTTTATTTTGCCTCTCAGTACGGCTTGACATGAACCGTCTATATCAACTCCTGCAAACAAAAGTATCTCAAGGGGACGGTAGCCAACAGGAGTCCAAACTGTCACAGCAGAGGACAGGGACAGAGCTGTCCCACCAACAGCGTCCAGAGAAGACTGGACGCTGTCGGTCCAGTCTTCTCACATCATGATCCGATTTTAAGACATTAATGTGACACAGACGAACTCCATGAAGGCTGAGTCACAGTCGCTCTGTAGCAAGACAGCAGTGTGGCTTTTATGTTGACATGAACCTTAGTGCAGCGTAACCAGGCCTGGCTGAGGGATCGTTGACAGGCCTGCAGACAAACCTTCTCCAAAGCAGCACCTTCCAAATCACCCAGTTTCACTGAAGGGTTGCATCATGTTACCAAAGTTCAGAAGTGAACAAACAGGCACTGCGGCAGCATGCAAGGTCACTGCGACCTCCACATGCACCACAACAAGGAATGGGCAGGAAATCCAGCACCTCATTTCCAGAGTCAAACTGGCCGCTTGCTTCAGTTTCTGTTGAACTGCAGTGAGATTTTTCATGCCATCCTGCATGATGGACGACTGGATGCATAAATAAGTTTCCTCCTAAATTCAGGAACTAGCATTACAGTAAAAGTGCAAATTTCAAATCTTTAGTCCTTCACCCAAAAACATGGAACTAACTGAAGACCAAAAAAAGTTGCTGCTGAATGTCTGAGAGTTGGAGTTAAAGAACTTTATTTCCAGATGACAGGGCCTTGAAGATCGCTGCACCAGCATCTCGTTTGGAGAAGACGCGGCTTTCTCTGGGAACAAGCAGCTGAACAGCATCTAGACTCGTGTGAACCTTCCTATTTTTATCTGCAAGACTTTTGTCCTGTTATCTCTAGTGAGTGGCTCTTGTGTTTATATGCGCTTCGTTTGTAGGAGCTGCCGTTCCTCCACCGGGGGAAGCTTAAATGTTGCTGGTTCGAGCACTTTGCTTCATCTAACGGAGATAAAATTTGCAGCATAGCAGCATTTTTTAGGCTGCCTATTTCAGTGGCAGCGCGCCGACGAGGTGGGTGGGAGGTCTTTGTTTCTTCAGGTTGCAACATTCACCCCCCCTGCTCTGCTGCCCTTAAAGTCGGCTGCTGGGATCCTTTACCTCGACTTTGTGATGGGGCAGCAGCGTAGAGAGGATTTGTGCCTAATGAGATTTCCCCTTTGCCTGGGGGCTTCAAGAGCCTTGCTTAGTTCAAGTGGAGGTCTTATTACCGTATTCCTCAGTCGAAGGACTTTTTTTCCTGATTCCCACCTCAAGCAAATTCAAGCCTATTTGATCCGTCAGCACTGCTCTGATGAGCTGATCTGAGGCTAAGAAGCTCTCAGATGATGGGAGATGGAGGCCCGCTGTGTCTCGCAGCGTTCGCAGCTTTTAATTGCAGCAGAAAGGAGGATTGGGTCAGAATGACACACATTGTATCATTAGATAGGAAGAGGAAGTTTTAACGTTGTTAGCCAAATCCATATGGAAGGAATAATTAGGAAAGCTTTAATTAGTACGTGTTTTAATGACAGATGGCGGCTCCTTGCTGTGTTGATGACATTCAAATAACACAATTTGGAAAGTGGGATTTTGGGAATGAGGCTCTGGATCAGGAAGACGTCTCCAGCGTGTCTCAGGATGATGAACTCCACCAGGGAGGAGAGTTAGGGGAAGTTTTCTCATCAGCATCAATCTTCAAATTGTTTATTTCATTGATTAATGCTGACTCCAGTCTGCATTTTGTTTTCCGTCTCTTTCGATGCACAAGTGCTGCTCATAGGGAGGCTTCTTCCCAATGCAACGTCAAATTAATGTTGCAAAAACAAGTATGAATGAATAATTAGAAGCTTTAATTAAGAGACAGTAATTTAACACTTAATGATGAGTGGAAATGAAATGTTTTTTTTCTTGATATGAATAAATCATGAATGCAAACTTAAACTCCTAATTTGTGATTCAAGATGTTCGCGGCTGCCTTTGGAGTTATTTACGAGTCGGACGGCTGCAGCTAAATGCAGCTGTGCTGCATGTTAGGAGATGATATGCATCTATTTTTATACTGCAGTGAACAAAAACATTCATATGCTGATTCTGTATAAGTGGCTCAAAAACTGAACTCCAAAGACACTGCAGGTTTTTCCTGTGGTGTGAATCATCAGTCATCATATTTAGACGTCATTAAAGATGTTTTTCCCTTTTCATCTTCACAGTGTTAATAACTAATACATACCTGTGTGCTGTTATTAGCATGTTTAATAATTCTGGTGATAACTTCTGTTAATTTCAGCCTAACAGGGTTGACATTTTTTAATAAGAAATTTGAACTCAAACTGAGTATTTTTTACAGTAACTTGTTGCTGAAATGAGAAATGTTCTCTGGAGGGCAGCATGTGGTCAGGCTGCTACACATCCAAACATCAGATGCCTTTAACAGATAGAACATGAATAAACACTAAATACAATTTCTCAAATATTTTCACTGCATTGTATAGCCACCAATAAAATCCAAATCTCTTCTACCAAAGAAAGAAGCAAAAACTTTCATTAAACCTTCAAGAACTCAAATCAGAGACATCCATAAGTATTTTTGAACATCTCGTTTTAAGACTCTAATGACTGAAATCCATATTTTCAGATGGACTTCGTACCTTCAGGTTAGGAGGTCAGATGAACTTCTTGCCCTCAGGCTGAATTAAAATCCTTTATCACTGAATTCAACAAGGGAGAACTTGAGAGCAATTTATTTGAAAAGTATCAGGTAGAGATTAGCACACATTAATGTGGAATTTATCAATTAATCAATTAGAGTACTTTTCATTTGTTCTTTGTTTTACCATTTAGTTTTGCGATTTTAAAGTCTGTATGTTACTTTTCATATTTTTTTATGATCAGGCCTTTTTGAAATGTCTCAGACCTGATATTTAATCATCTAACCAGAGACTAAGAGCCGTTCAGAACTGAATCAGTTCCATTCAGAACTGATTCAGTTTTTCACTTCAGCTCAGGAAGACTTTCTTCATTCATCACGTTTCTCCAAGCAGCTGAAGATTTCCTTTCTTACTGACACAAGATTTATAACAGCTGACAACAAGACGAGTGATGAGGCCACAAGTTGATGGACAAGTCCAAACATCTGGCGATCCACCGTTCTTGCACCACATTTACTGTTGGTCTCGTTTGACCAGAGCACCTTCTTCCTCATGTCTGCTTCATGGCTTTGGCGAACCGTAAGGACTTCCTCAACTTAGCAACAACCAGCTAACGCCACAGAGGGAGGCACATTAACGGAAGGATGAAATAAATAATGAGATGATGTAGAAGCTGGAGAAAAGCACTCAGCTCTTTCTTTTCGCGTGTGAAGCTCCAGAAATGCATCAGTGACGACGACGATCGTCGCTTTGACTTTATTGAATATTTAAGCGCCAACATCTCATGAGTGAAAAAGTTGAAGTCAGTTAGAAAAATGTTTATGTGAATTATGAATCTCTGCACTCCACCTGAACCTTGCATTATCAAGCTCCCATTGTTTCTGTAATTACATCCTTATTCCCACTCCGTCTCCTCATGCGCTGATAAATTCTGCTCCAATTAGATGGAACGCTGCGGATGGCGGGAACGCCGTCTCTGCATCAGGAAACTGGATGAAGTCGTAAGACGTCGGATCTGTTTAACTCTAAATTGGACAGATGTCTGTTTCTGCTGCCTTTACTCTGTGTGGGCCTGATAATCCGGCTCTTAGCTTTCATTTGAATCACACACTTCAAGTGATCCTTGCAGTGTGAAACTGTGTGATCCTTCCCTCTGATCTCCCCCCCGCCTGGAGGAACATAACTCTTTCTGTCTAATGTCAGCGGCGTTTTTTATCCTGCTTGGGCTCGTCAGCCCTGAGAAGAGAAGACAGGCTGCAGATCTCCATCAGTCATTGTGTGGAGTCGTCACATCAATCCTGACATCAAACAGGTAGGGCCTTCATCACTCTGATCTGATCCATATGGTCAATTTGTGATTCTTTTTAGTCATCCTCGCTGCTTCAGGAAAGATGAATGTTGGACCAGAGCTTCAGAAACTTTTTTTTATTGCTGCAGAGTGATGGACGTCTTTGTTAGCGTAACCAAGAGCTGAATTAAATCAGCACAGGAACATCAACCAGCCCAGCAGCCTGGGGAAGCCTGATTGGAACATGCTAACAGAGTTATGGCTTAAATAAAAGTCTTAACACATAAAAACTGTTTGAGACGTTCATAATGTGAGCTCTGAGATAATCTGAGCCTTTTTCCCTGGGGGAGGCGAGTCGTTCTGACATGGTGAAAATGTAAAAAAAAGTTTTGTGGAAACCTCAAAGGCATCAATAAATTCCATTCATTCTAATAAAACTTTATGTCCAGGTTGATGAACATGAAGAGAGCAGAACCTCCAGATCCTTTGGGTTCAGAGCAGAACAGTAACGTGTTGGATTCAGATCCTAAAGCCTTTCACCGTCGTCTGGTCTCAATCCATCTGCTCCATTTCTGCTTCGGTTCTACTGAACTGGCCAATAAAGCAATAACGATATCAATCCCTACAGACACATGATCAATGTCCAATAGGATTTTAATAGTTTTACTGAACTCTGATCCAGAACCGCACAGCATTCTGGGGGATGTATGTAGGGAAATGCCGCTAAATAAGTTGATGGCATCATCTCACTCACTCTTTGGTTACTTAGCAACAACCTGTTGTGCAACATGTGCAGTAACAGTTTCCTGTTGCCACTAACATTCCTGGGCGTATTTCACTTCCTGGAGATCCGTGTGGAATCCCTCGGATGCATCCGCACCAAGCTGGATGTTTACGGCTCTGACTCACAGCGAGTCGGATCAACGGGTCGTGGTGCGAGCGTCCTGGTGGGGATGAAGCGAGGCTGGACGCCCAACCAGCTCATCAAACCTCCTGCTATCCATTCTGATTGTGGGAAATGAAGAAATTTGTCACAAAATATGCAGGTGATCAATACGCTTGACTGTGAAACCTCAACCATCTACAGACATTGTGAGATCCACAGGAGACTCCTGAGTATGTGGAACAGTTTCATGTTTCGCCTCACAGCTGCTTGGAGAAAACAGAAGACGAGAGAAACTCAAGAGGAAACATCACGTCACCAGCTGGGCAGTATTTTGGATTTTTGAAGCCAAAAATGAATCAATAATTATCAATATCAACTCATATAAATGTATATATTCGGATGCATTTTGATGGCAGTATGTTCCTCACTGTGTGGGTGTAAACCTGGGGAGGAACATGACGCCATTTTTAATCTTGTGTAATCGGTTGATCTGAAATCCCTCTGTATGTGGGTTGGTTGCTGGTTGCCTCGTCCAGTTGACACTGTATGACCTCTTCTGCAACCGTTGATGAACAGGTTTGGTCTGATTTGCAGGTTGCCATCTTACCAACTACTAAATGTAAGGGTTACATATACTTTTGTGTATTTTTTCTGAAACGTGAGCAGGTGGCATTATGGGTAAAACTCTCCCTTACAGCATGAAATGAAAATGGCTGCAGTGTCTGACAGGCTGGTCTGCTGAGTGTGAGCGTGAATGAAGGCTGCTCGTTATCCTGGTTTAACAGCTGGCCCAGACAAACAGCTCTGCTCCCAATCCAACTTGGTTCTGATCCGGTTTGTTTTCAAAAGGCTGCAGAAGAGTAGAGCGCCACGAAGAATCACATTAGTCTGCATAATTACAACAAATTATGGAAAATCATTTGTCATCCAGAAAAACTCATCACACAAATATTTGGCTCTGCGGTTTGTTAGATTATTAGGGATGTTTTTCCAGCAGCTCCAGTCAAATCATGGATGTGGACGACGGCATGAAAAGGCTGAAAAACTCCACCAGCAGTTAAATCTGCCATCTTAATATATCCACGTTGCTTCTGTATTTATAGAAATATTCAATAATTTACAGACCTGAGGATGAGATTCTTCCAGGTGAAGTGAGGAAGCTGGAAGCTTCATCTTCATCTGTGCAGCTTTGATTTCTGCTATCAAAGGATTTATTCATTAAAAGTGGAAAATTTCCAAGAAATCCTGGACTAAAATGACTAAATGGATTTTATCCAGGTGATTTCATCACCTGTGATCCAGATCACTGTCTGGCTTTAGGAAAACACTTTCTGCAAGTTTTCTGTGTTGATGCAAGTATTGCTAAGAAAACATGGATGATTGTGGTTTAAATGTGACAAAGTGTGGAAAGCTTCACTTTATCAAAGCCCTGTAAATACGTGGCGAGGAAGAGGAAGAGGAAGAGGAAGAGGAAGAGGAAGAGGAAGAGGAAGAGGAAGAGGAAGAGGAAGAGGAAGAGGAAGAGGAAGAGGAAGAGGAAGAGGAAGAGGGAAGTCAAACTACTGCAGAGTGAAATGCAGATTCCATGTTTCTGTTGCCTCTCGTTCCTTTTCCCTCCTAGCAGGGAGGATCCAGGGTAATGTGTCTCTGGATGGAAGCAGGAAGAACTGGGTCAGATAAAACCGGTGCTGACTGTGGGAGTCGGGTCCAGACCCAGCAAGCAGCTACCGGACCTGAAACGGGTCGTGTTGTAAGATTAATGTGTAAAATCTTTGTAACGAGAGTCAAAGTACAGATTAACAGAGTTTTGTTTATTGACTTCTGAGAATTAATTAAGTAGTCAAACATTTATACTCATGCTCTTATTTTGAAGAGGGTTAAGACTGTTCTGTTTCCTCTTCATGTTCTTTCTTTTTTCCCTCCAATAACTTTATTTCAAACAAGAAACAGGAACAAAATAAAACGGACAGTCGAGACCAAGACAATATTTGGGGCCTAGGAGTTGTAGTCTTTTATTTGTAGATATAATTTGAATTGATGCTAGCGTTTTAGTGACTTAGCATTAGCTTCCACTAAATACAGTGGTTTAGTGTTAGCAGAAATAACTTTTTACTTAGCGGTGCCTGCAACCACAAAACTAAGATCAACTGAGCTCTCTTTAAAATGATTTCATATTCATATTTCTTTGATTGATGATATTAAAACTGCAGAGGAACTCTCGGTAGAATGTGCTCTATTTACTCTTGGCTGAAGCCTCATCCTTCCCGGCTGCAGTATATTCCGCTCCAGATGGATAACCCCTTCATCCCCAGGCCTTTCATTTGTCACCACTAACGACTACAGTTCCCTCCTCTCGCTCGCCTGTTGTTTTACCTGTAATAATAGATTGATCTGTGACTCTGAGGCGCAGCAGCTGTGAGAGAGAGAGAGATGAAGTTTGCATTCAACTCATTAAAGTTTGCATTTGCCAATGTTTAGCACTCCGATTACAGCAAAAGAAGCCATCTGCTTGAGGGAGCCGGGCTCCCATTCCAGCTCTGAATAATTTACCAGACCAAGTTTGTTGCCCGTGTCAAAAATCAACAATCCAGACGTGTAGGTTGGGATGACTCTGGTGAATGGAGAGGTCTAGGTGTGTCTGAACCGAAACAATATTATGCAGATGGTGTTTTCTTGGGGTCCTCGTCGGTGCTCTCTGTGTGAGTTAATTAATGCGGTGGGCGATTAATCTCCTCTTCTCTGCCGCAAAATTGGATTGACTCTCTGAGAAATGAGACTGACTCATTTCTCGTTAAGGGACCGTGTCAGAGGGCTTCTGCCCTGGATGATTATCTTTTGCTTCAGTGTTCTGAATTGATAAACAAAGATTTTCAAGTTTTTTAAGATTATAATGACTCATCAGAACCATCCCGTATTCATCTTGCTTACTTTTATCAAAGTCAAAGTTTGGTTTTCAGAGTTCAGGCTTCGTTTGTCGTTTGCAGATACAGATAAATCATGGAGGCGATGAGGAGGAATGGAGGCGGCAGAGAGAATTCATTTAAGTTTGGATGTTCCTGGAAAAGATGAGCTGCAGAAACGAAGGCAGCAGATTCTGCTTCAAAATCTCTGCTGGACGTTTCTGCATTGGTGCTTCGATCAGAGAGGAAGAAATGAGTTGCTTATGAATCCCTTAATGGGAAAAAACTGTTTTCAAGCAAAATGCATGATCTATTTAGTGTTTATTTTGGATGTAAAGATGACGAAGGAGGTCTGATTAACCTCAGCCTGGCTCAAAGTTCAGCTGATTTTAAAATTGTCAGACAATTTTCAAAACAAGAGAGATCCCAAAAAAATATGAGTTAGAGACAGGAAGCAGGAGAACGTGGATACTCCATGCAGAAAGAAATGTAAAAAGCAAATTTAAATAATTTTTCTCAACTTTTACTCAGTTTTATTTTTTCTATCCGGATCCAGAAAGGATAAAACCAAATTTCATACATTTCTAGACTTTTTTCAGAAGAAGCTTTTGGTTGATATGATTTACAGCAGAACCACTGGACAAACATATTTATCCATTAAGATCAGCAGTTATTAAACCAGAGGAACTTTGTCTGCTAACTGGACAGTTACTGTATTGGTTCTGACAGGGTGGTGCTGCTCAGAGGTCCAGTGTTTTATTTCAGAACCAATCCTCTTGATGGATGTGACAAATAAAAAATCAAATCAAAATAATAATGAGTTCTTTATCAGCCGTATGCACGTTTCTGTGAAAACTCCACCTCATTTGCCACTTAATCTGTTCCCAGTGGGAGCCTGCTGGTCCCAGCAGGCTCCTGCCCTGGAAGCACTAAACGCCTGAAGCACATCAGCAGCACAGCAGTTTGTAAATCCTCCTTCCAAGAACCCAAGAAATCAGCAGATCCTCCTGCAGCAAGCTGCTCGTCATTTAACTACGTTTGACTTCCTGAAGTAACGTTTAAAGCTCCTCTTCCAGGCTTGACTTTTCTTAAATTCTGCAAAACCAGTAGCAACAAATAATGAGGTCAAATGTTTCTGAATCTCAATGAAAAGTTCAGAAACTTTCTGTCAGACCGATCTGGTGCGCTCAACTGATCCTAGTATTTGTTGCAAACATTTCAGAGGAAATTCTGCCTGAAGGTCTTTCTGTTCTGAATGATCTGATCTTGGTGTGATCTTCTGGATCTCATCTTCTCTTCTGTTGCGTTTTGCATCGCACCGTTGGCTGTAGTAATCTCTCAAAGTGGAGACGACGGCTTCCAAACTCAGAGACTTGGAGCTCTTCACCAAAGATAACTTTAAAACAGCAGAAAACTGTCAAACACTTATCAGAAGGTTAATTTATCCTGTGATTAATAAGAGATACATTAATACTCTCCCACATGTTATTTCTATTCAAATGCAGAAACAAATTAAATGACATTGTCCATCTCATTTCTGATCAGAAAGTTTAGTTTGATTAAAAACAAAACTAATTTTTCCATCTTTATTTTGAACTCCCAACATGCAGCTTTTTCCTTCCCACTGCAGAGAAGTAATAACTGAGTACAAATAATTTTTAATATGCATAGGCTCATCAGTTCACAGTCATGACTAAAACCACACACATACCAGAGGCTTTGCTATGTACAGAAAGAAACTCCTCATCTTTAAAGTCAAGCAAATTATACAAAACGACTTACAACTGTTTCATATGCCCTCGACTTTATTATATTTTCAGTTGCCATGGCCACAAATGTCAAAGTATTTTCTATGAGAAAGGCTAATACGAATGGTCACCAGAAATCTCTAATATCCAAATTCAAGGTTGGACGAAATTAATTTGAAGAAACAAAAAATGTTTGGTGTGAATAGCTTTAAAATGCTGTCTTAAAGGGACAGTGCCCGTTTTTTCTCTGCAGAGGTGAGGATGAGGACAGGAAGTTTAGAGAACAGCTTCGTCTCTACTGTCAGCCACTGAGCTGAGTGAACTGTGGAAACTGGAGCGCCCCTTTAAAGTCTCATTCAGGTTTTATGCTCTACTAACAAACATACAGAAAACTGCAAAACTGCTGAAACACTGAGTTTCTTTAAATGAAAGCTACAAACCCGATTTAGAGCTGCTCTCGATTATTAACTGGAACATCATAAAGTATGTCGGGTTTTCAACCTGTCATCATTTTTCCTTACTTTTCCGCTGCAAAGTAATGTTTTCAGATTGTTTGTTGTTTTTTCATTTTCCATCTAATCATGCAAAGCATTTTGAATCGCCTTGCAGCTGAAAATATGCAACACAAATAAACTTTGTGGCCATGCAGCATCAAAAATGCAAACTCTTTCCAGAAACCTCCGGTTCGAAGTGGAAGTGGGTCTGGGCAAAATGTTCACGGTTCACTGTGGTTCTGGTACCTGGAGAACCCAATTAATGAAGGACCTAATCAATCATTGATTGGAAATTCTTCACGGTAAAAACTGTTAATATTTTTGTGAAAATTTGCTTTTCTCAGAAACCGTTACTAAGACATCCAATGTTTGATTTTAGATCAGAGCTTCTTGCTCTTTGTAAAGTTACATGTTCAAAATTAACAATTATTCAGACTGGAAAAAAACACCATAGAGTCATAGTTTCACCCTGTTATTTAGTCATTTATAAATGTCACAGTTTGAAACTAAAGATTTAATTAGGAAGCTAAATGTTTACCAGCTAAATATTTAGATAGCAATTTCAATATTTTTGCTTTCTAACTTAATATTTCATAAGTAAGCTACATATTTAGCTCAACAACTAAATATATCGCCAAAGTAAACATTTAGTTAGCAAGCTAAATATTTAAATTAGAGCAAAAGAATTTAGCTAAGTTAATAACTAAATATTTACTTTGAAACTGTTAAAAATGGTGAGAATATACAGTAACTCTCTTTTATGACAGGATGAATAACCAAAATTATTGCTGCTAAAACAAACTCATTTGCTTTCAGAGTTAAAATATCATTTTATATGGGATGTTTACCAAAATAATCATGAACATTGGAAAAGGGAGACAGATTGTGATGGACACAAAGTGATTCTCTTACTTTTGCATTTTGTTTAAAATGATTTTCAACCTACAGTTAAAACATTTAATTTAGCCGTTGACTTTTAAAGTTGAAGTAAAACTCGGCGTCTGACTGTATCACTGGGATCAGGTTTAAAATGGATTAGGCTCCATTTTTCAGGTGTCACAGCTCAGCCTGCAGCCTGCAGCTGCAGATGGTCACAGATTATCAGTCTTAGCGGAAAGCTTGAAGGAGAAAAACCCCAAACAACAAAACAGGAAGACAGATCTCCGTTAACCTTCAGAGCTTTCTCCAAAACACCTCTTCTGGAGTTTCAGCCGCCTTCATTTATTTAGAAGTCAATTTGGATGTCTCATTTAAGTGCCGGCTTCATTTGTTGCAGCTAATAAAGCCAGTAGCTTTGTGAGGATAAAAAATGTTCATTACATTTCAAAGTTCACTGGGCTTTTATCTGTCCTGTTAAGAGAGTTTTAAGTGCCTTGTTAAGTCGGCCATTAATTCCAGCCATATTGATCCCACATGGCCGCTTGAAGGCCGGCCAGATATCATATTTTTAAAAACTTCCTGGAGCTGTAAAAGGCTCACCTGCTAATTGTTTTTGAAATGTTGGACTTTCTGAAGCTCTCTGTAAGTGATCAATGTTGGATGTTTTTCTGCACTCGGTCATTATTCCGGTGCAGCAGCACGTTTGACTGAAGTGAAGCTTTTCTTTCTCCCAGTTTATTTCTTTTATGACTGAAGGATTCGGCTCTGATCTCTCCTAATTGTCCTCCTTCTTATCTTCTGCTTGCTTATTATGTTCCGTCTCTGAGCTTTTCAGTCAATACTTTGCTTCGGTATGTTTGATCTCAGTTAATATTATATATTCTGCTTCTCAGGTGTATTTTCATTGATGTCTGGTAGCTTATTTCTTATGATGCCTGCGGTGGTGTAATAAATCTAGTAAGTGATTATTTCAGTGTGAGTTTTGGGCAGAACTTCCTGGTGTTGCCTGAACAGAACAAATGCAGATTCAGAAATAATCTCCAGCCTCGCTAAAGTTTCTCCTCCCTATTTTTTCCCCACAGATAAAAAAATCTCCTCCTCTTCCTCCTCCTCTTCCTCCTCCTCTTCCTTCACTCTTCTTCCCTCTCACCTCGTTTCTTATACCTGCCATAAACATTGACGCTGGTATTTTATGATGCTATTTACGTTCCGCCCCGACTATCAATTTTAGCGCGTTGCAGCCACGTGTGTCTGTAAGCAACGCTCCGGCTTTTCCTTCACATCTAGTTATTCAGGGGAAACATGGAGGCAAACAAACACGTCACTTTCACCGAAGCTGCTCTAATATGTTAAAACTATATGCATGTTTTTCAAATATTCAATGTTTGTGTGCCAGGCAGGTTTATGAATTCACTCTTTATCTTCTGCATGGATTCTCTTTACTTTAAATCATGTTATGAGTTACATCATCTGTAGCTGTTCAACCTATTGATTAGTTATATATAAAATGAAAACAAAAGCCTTCAGATAGATGCTGGAGTCAGAAAAATGTGCTGAAGTTTATATAACCAGCAGACGACTAAATTGGGTTTTATGATAAAATGAAGGTTTTAAGAAAGTGAGAGGAAGAAATTTGTTTCAGTTGATACAAAAACATTTTAATTTGAGACGTTTTCAAGAGAAATATTATGAAAATCAGTTCTGAATATTGAAGGTTTTGCAGATTCATGTTTTCCCTGTGCAGATGTGGCTTCATCCAGGTAAATGGATGTGGACTGGTTGTCTGGACTGGGTTACCCTCTGGTGGACTGGTTATTGTCCTGGTGGACTGGTTATCGTCCTGGTGGACTGGTTATTGTCCTGGTGGACTGGTTACCCTCTGGTGGACTGGTTATTGTCCTGGTGGACTGGTTATTGTCCTGGTGGACTGGTTATTGTTCTGGTGGACTGGTTATCGTCCTGGTGGACTGGTTATTGTCCTGGTGGACTGGTTATTGTCCTGGTGGACTGGTTATTGTCCTGGTGGACTGGTTACCCTCTGGTGGACTGGTTATTGTCCTGGTGGACTGGTTATTGTCCTGGTGGACTGGTTATTGTTCTGGTGGACTGGTTATCGTCCTGGTGGACTGGTTATTGTCCTGGTGGACTGGTTATTGTTCTGATGGATTGGTTATCGTCCTGGTGGACTGGTTATCGTCCTGGTGGACTGGTTATCGTCCTGGTGGACTGGTTATTGTTCTGGTGGACTGGTTATCGTCCTGGTGGACTGGTTACCCTCTGGTGGACTGGTTATTGTCCTGGTGGACTGGTTACCCTCTGGTGGACTGGTTATTGTCCTGGTGGACTGGTTATCGTCCTGGTGGACTGGTTATCGTCCTGGTGGACTGGTTATTGTCTTGGTGGACTGGTTATTGTTCTGGTGGACTGGCTATTGTCCTGGGTTACACCTGGTGGACTGGTTATTGTCCTGGTGGACTGGTTACCCTCTGGTGGACTGGTTATTGTTCTGGTGGACTGGTTATCGTCCTGGTGGACTGGTTATTGTTCTGGTGGACTGGTTATCGTCCTGGTGGACTGGTTATCGTCCTGGTGGACTGGTTATTGTCCTGGTGGACTGGTTATTGTCCTGGTGGACTGGTTATTGTCCTGGTGGACTGGTTATCGTCCTGGTGGACTGGTTATGGTTCTGGTGGACTGGTTATTGTCCTGGGTTACACCTGGTGGACTGGCTATTGCAGGTGAGTGGGTGCAGCTCAGAAAGGGAACAGGTGAAGGGAACAGAATGACATGTGAGGTGGAAGACAAACAAAGCAAAAGAACATAAAGGAAAAGTCAGAAATGATATAGAAACAAACAAACAGAAAGATACAGTAATCTGAAGGAACTAATCCAAAACAGAAATAATGAGACGAACTGAACTAACACAAGGAATTACTTAAGATGGCAAGATGTAAGAAAACTAATGAGAAATTATTTTTTAAGTGCATTTTGATTTCCTTTCACTCATCTCAAACTTCGTTTTATGAATCAGTTCAGTGGAGAGTTTTGGGATGTAATGATATGAACATTTTGGATAATGATCTTGGAAATCAGCTCCATTTTGGCAAAAGCTGAGCTTATTTTCCTAACAGCAGAGCCAGTGGAGTTCATCAGCTTTACTTTGTGCTGTTTTAATATTGCGAGCTTTGATCACAGTTTCCATGTTTCTGTGTTTGATGAACTGGAGTCTGAGAACGTCAAAAGGCTCTTCGCTGTTTCCTTCCTAACAGACAGCAAATATCCAGCCTGCTGTAATTATCTCACCAATGGGCTTCAGTTTGTTCTGAGGTTTAAAGCCATAATATTCTCAATGTCAATGTCAAGTTTATTTATACAGTACTTTTAAAAACAGGTTAAAACTGCACCAAAGTGAAAAAACTAAAATAAAACATCACAACAGAAAGGTTTCAGTATCCGGCCTCAAATTAAATGAGAATGAATAAAAACAAGTTTTAAGAAGCAAACTAAAATGACCCAGACTGTGGGCAGATCTAATCTGGAAAAGTAACGTTTTCCAGAGAATATGAGGAGAAAGCCTGATATAGAGATTTTAACTGGAATATTTTGATGTTTTCCATCCAGCATCCAGGTTACCGTCTGTCCTCAGAGATGGACTTCTGTCCTTTTAACCACAGAGAACAACAAGGAGGCGTCTGATCAGATTGACCTCCATGAACTGGAAGTGGACAACATTTCCATCTGTCTCTCCTCCCATCTTCCTTCTTCAGCTTAATATTCAGAGATGTGTGTGAAAGTCAGGGTGGTGGACATCCGTCCTGCCTGCCAGCAGTTTTCACCTCTAACATCAACATCTTTTTTACTTTTGGACATTTGGCCCAAGTGTTTCCTTATCAAGGCCATTGAAGTTGTTGTTTTACAAAAAGACTTCACCTCAAAGACAAATTGAATTTAATTCTATAATCAGAGAGCCTTAAAGCACCAGTTTTAACATCTGTAGTTCAATATATGGACCAAACTAGCAGCAAATTCACTCACCTCTGAAGGGACAAAGATAGAGTCACATATTGAGCCTTCTGGGAAGGTTAACTCTAACTGGAACGCCATCTAAATGTAAAATCTGGTGCAGTAAAGGCAGCAGGTTGTTCAGTTTGGACTCAAACATGAAAACCAAAGAACTGACAGAGATGGTGGATGGGATGTCCTCACTTATCTCTCTCATCAGGGTTATGCTTATCAAGGCAGAAAAAAACCCTGAAAATGATGATGAACTGAGTAAGCGGTTTAAAAGCAATAAAATATGTATATTTAGATGCGGAGGAGTTGGTGAAAGAAGACTAGTGCATGGCTGGCATTTTACAGACATTAATAAACTAAGAAGAAATGGACCAAATAAATCCTCATCATTATTAAAGACACCTAGAATCTGGAATGAAGGTTGTGATTTTTTGTGGTTCTGATAGAAAAAGCACAACTGAGGGATTCATTCACACCGAGACTTTAGCAGCATTACCAATATTTTAAATGATCTCTGCATGTTTTTATTCAGTGATGCTTTCATTTTATCTCAGCATCAATGTTGGATGAATTTGCTTATTTGTTACTGTCACTGTTGGTACAAGGCAAAAAAAAAAAGAAGAAACAAATGTAAACACTGAACAATTATTAGATGCCCTAACTATAAAGTTAATGCACTGATTTTTTGCAACTGCGTCACCTAATCATGTGGAGGCGCCATGACGGACATCAGAAGTGAGCGGTGAGAGTATCAAACAGAGTGACTGCAATTGTTTTACCAAAATCTTTATTTTTTTATTTTTTTGACTTCTACTGGTTCAAGTCAAGTTAATGTGTCTGATAGTAGGACACACAATACCCGATATTTACTAAAGTTACATAACTGACCCACAGCTCATCCCTCCTGATGTTTGTTTTGATTAAATCCAGTCTTTGCCTGAATTCATGTCACATGATTTATACCTCCGTCAAAAACAAACTTAAAAAAAGCAAAACTTAAAAAAAATAAAAAATACAAAAGTCTAAATGCTAATTTAGACTTTACCACATTGTTTTGGTCGTTTTGTAATTTTGAAATATTTTTATATGCATGCTATTCTTTTGGGGGGGGTTTTCCCATAAAAATAAGAAATTATATTTATAACATTTCGGCAGTAATTGCGAAGCGGAACCTTTATTTGGGGGCGTCGCTTCCGGTTTGGTTTTGGGTCGGACTTCCTGTTTGCCTCACGCAACACAGACTTGAATCTGGATGTTAAAGGCAGCTGTTCGGTCGTCATTTATCTCTTCTGTTTTATTATTCTTCAGGTCAGTACACTGTAAAAACACCATCATTTCTCTGTAAGATATTTACTTGTTATTTAGTCAGTAGGTGGCGCTGTGATGCGGTTTCTGTTCGCTTTTCCGCTAATAGTTCAAAGTTTTTTCGTCCAGGTTTAGTTTGGCTGGATGCCAACCTGCGCCAGTATGTCCTGTGGGTTAAATGACTGAAACAACGTGATGCCCCACTAACTCAGGTGTTAGAAGCTTTATTTTGCTTTTGATTGAATAATATTTAGTACATATTATTTTGTGACTCATAAAGTAGCTTAGAGCCTGAGAGTAAAGTGAGCCAAAGGTAAAAGTAGAGACACTATTCTTGGTTCACTAAGCTGGGAATTCAGAGGTTAAATTTGGAACAATTCCAAGTTAAATTCAGTTTTTTGTAAGTCTTGATATTGTATTTTTGATCATTAATAATTGTATATTTTGATGTCTGGACCAGTTAGTATGCAGTTAAATGCATTGAAACTTTAAGAACAGATAATTTATCCTGTTAATTCACTATACCTTCTTCATGTCAGTGAAGGATGATAATGTAAAAGGGAGTAAAGTGTTCAAGTTAATTATTACTTGTGAAAAGGAAACAAGGTATATGGAAGAAAGATAATTTAAAGCATTATGAATGCACATGGTAAAAGGTTTGTTGGTCGTGATTCTCTCTCCTGTTTGATTATTCTTCAGATTGCGTACGTCACTGTTGCAGCTTGCTGACCCAGGGGCCCGGTAACACCAACCAGTTTTTTTCGTACATGGTAGGCTACTTGATGGTGCAGCATTTTCTCCATGGTTATGATTAGATTCATACCGTCCCCAAAATGCAAAATGTAATTGTGACTTACAAGTCTTACTTACAAAGTATATAAATATTATTCTTAGCTTGTAAATATCGTTCACTTCAAATCCATGAATCCAAACGACTGACGGCTGCTGTCTGTCGCATTCTTTTTTCTTCATCAAAAGGTTTTGGATTTTCAGCTGGTGTGAAAAGTTAAAGACTTGGACTAGACCTGAACTAGACACTGAATGACTTGCAGCTTGAGTTGGACTTGGAGAAATGACTTGTGACCATCTCTGACATCTGTTTAGGCAGCTGACGACCTCGTTCTGTTACCACTTGTTTAAAATACAGTTGGCTAAAAAAAATAATGTAGATGTGGCTATAAAATAATTTTTTTAAAGATTTCTATATGGACAATGATAAATTATTTGCTCTTTGTTTTTTGTGTTTAAATGTGTGGCATCATCAGCCAGGATTTCATGTTGAACAACGACAACATGAGTAAAATTAAAATGTGATATGTTACATCACAAATTCCCTGTGTTAAATCAAGCTGGCTGGCCTCACCCTTTAGAATGACATCACTTAAACAGAACCCGTCTGACAGCACGAAGTAGGCTAAATCTCACTGACTGTGGACCAGCCAGATTCTTCTGGCTGCTTTACTTTGTGCATAACAACTATTTACTAATGATTTCTTTCTATGTTATGACATCTAATTAAAATAATTATAACTGAACAAAGATGACTGGTGAAGGAAAAAGCAGCTTCTACATTTGCCTGATGTTACTTTCCATCCACCTGCCTGCTGGAGCCACTTCACTCTTCATAACCTTCCTGTTTCTTTTTTGATCAACTCAGAGCCTAAAACAAAATCATCACCTTTTTCTAACTGTGATTTCTCCTTAAATAGTGCTTGTGTCAAAATGCATAAGAAAAAAAATCTGTTTCAGTGAAAAGAAGGCGAGCCTTCCCTTCTTGTTTCCAGGCGTCTGGCCTCTCATTAGTGGAAAACAACACCATGCCATCGTTTGGCCTTTAAAAAAGAAAATTCTGCTGTCATAAACAGCTTGCTGCATTACAATGGTTCAAATTAAAACCTTTCTGCGTTTTAAATTTTGCGATTTTGTTCGCAAACAATTAAGAAATTGTTTTCTGGCTCTGGAGAAAGGAAACTTTGTTTTTTTTTCCGTCAGAAGTGTGCAGCTTCCGCCTCTGGACCTCAGAGCCTTTTTTCGAAAAAAGAAGCAGTGATGCATGATGGTTTCTTGGTGGAAATGATTGATACCGCACATTGGGAGGACTAAATTGCCACAATTTGTTTAGGTCCTTGGCAGAGAATATTTTGCGTTAATAAAACATTATCAATCATTAGCATGAAAGCTTGAGCCAGCCTGTGTGCAAATTAGTCTCTGAATTTAGCCAGAGATGTGCTTCTCATAAAAACACAAACACATATGTCTTGTCATCTGTAGTCCGCCCAAGTCTGAATATTTAAATAAGTCAAATAAAAGGCATTAGTGAGCTCAGGGCTCGAGGCTCATTCTGTAAGCTGACAGTCTGGCAGAAAAAAACATTAACTTTCTACCTCTTCTTCCTCAGAGTACACTTTATCATCATTGATTCAAATTTTCACCAGACGTAGCCTCTATAGCTACGCCGTAGTGTACAGAAGAGCAGAAAGAAGTGATGAAAAACTGTAACCCTGCGTTGGTCCGTGCAGCCATATTCTGCCTGCGTTCCTCTAAGAAGAGATGACAGCAGATGGAGACAAATAAACCTGCGGCAGCACAAAAAAACACAGTGGATCTGGTTTGGGAGGAAGAATCAAAGTCAAACAGAGAAAGGAGGACTAGCAGCAGTGAAACTTCACAAAATAATTAGTCTCAGTAGAGCTGAGACTAAAAAGAATCAGAGAGAAATAAACCATGAGGAGGAGAGGGATGGAGAGCGAGGCAGCTTTTCTCCGTCAGCACGCAGCCAGATCTGTGCCAACCCCGTTTATTGCCATTCCCACCGAACACACGCCTCACTCCAGTTCAGCTGCCTGCCACTCGCTGCAGTTTGCTCGCATGTTATTACCATAGATCTCATTTCTTTCCATTAAGAGATGAAAACATTTGTCTTTTTCTTTTCTGTCACATTTAGGGACATTTTCTCAAAGATGTGATCAGAATTTGTGCCAGTGCTGTAGGAAACACCTGGAAAGAATCCACCTCAAAAACACATTTCATTCTCTGGGGTTTGCTTCTCACCAACGCAAGCATCTTCCTCTGACCTTCAGCACTTTATTCAAACAGCAGTTCAACTCTTCCAAAGCAAATAGAAATGTTCCATCAAGTAGGAAACATGAAATTCCTTGTACTTAAACAGATGAAACATAAACACAGCACTAAACAATCCCTTATAAATTATTAATATCTTGTCACATTTTATCCACATTACAACAGATAAGCTGTACCTACCTACATGTTCAGGGTCTTAAAAAAGCCGTTGTTTCAAATAATTGATTAGACAACAAATCAGTAAAAATATAATCATTAATAGCTGCAACTTTTAACGGATGCTTATCCAAATTGCTTGATTACAAATAGAGACCTTGGCTATTTGCAGTTGGCTGCCACCTTTGTTTTACTAATTACCACAAGCAAGGGGAACAAGCTCAATGAAATCTAAGTAAGTGCCTTTGAGTCTCTAACCGTCCTTCACTGTGAGGTCTCGAGCAGAGAGACAGATTGAAAATGTATCCATCCTTTTTAGACCATACACCAGAGGGGCAAAATCACTTACAGTCTGGCACAGTGTGGAGGGGAGTTACTCATGTCTTTCAGGAGAATTCTCAGAAAGCTCTCATTGTGGCAAATCATGAGCCCTCCTGCTGCCTGGTTGAATTTCCTCAGCTCTTAGAGAGCTCCCTCTGAGCTCCTCACAACTTCTGCTCAGGTCACAGACAGCCGAACAAATCTGACGGCTAATGGATTACATGTGCTCCTCCAGCTCAGGATGAGAACTTTGTTAATTTCTTAAATCTTTTTATTTAAAGATGACCCAAAAATCAAAGAAGGATCTGCTCTACCGCTGAAGTTTCCGCCTAATTTCCTCAGGCATCTTTCTATATTTATGGAATTTTAGCACTGCTCTTTTCGCCGCCAGCTCCTCTGCAGCATATGAAAAATGTACAAGCTCCAACCGTGTAATATGGCGTCATGTTGAGCTGAATATGGAGCAACCCATAGTCCTATCAGTAGAGACCCCTCTCACTGGAGCACTACTGACAGCTTCCAACAAACCAGAACCGCCATCCACTTCCAGGTATTTAAGATAAGGCTCATGTTATCAGCCATAGCTTTGGCTCGATGGGATTACCCATGAGGCCCACAGCGCAAACAAACCTTCTGGGGAGCAGAGTGAATTAGCCTCCAGCAGAACCAACGGGTTTCCGCTCTCACTGTCGTGGGATTTCAGAGAGAAACAATGGTTCGAATGTTTTTAACCAACCGGCTCCTCGGAGATCTTAATTCAATCAACACATTTGCAGTGCTCTCCTTTTTACAGCTGCGTACCTCAACATGGATCCTGGAGAAATCCAATCGCAGCATTTTCACCTTCAGTGATCATCATCACTTTAAAATCATAACAAAACCAGTCGTGTTCTGGTGGAGTTTTACAAGGCCACTAGGAGGCGTACATCTCAAGACAAATACTGTTTGATATCAGCAACACAAACACGCTCACACACACACACACACACACACAAAAGGCAAGTTTATTTGTAAAACACATTTCAGCAATAACAGAACAATTCAAAGAACTTTAATGAAAACATAAAGCAGTACATTGCAATGGCAAAATAACGGACAGTGGTGATGAAAAGTTTGAAAACAGATTAAAATGATTGATATTCCAGTTACTACTAATTAAAGGCAACTCTAAACAGGTGGATTTTTAGCCTTGATTTATAGGAACTCAGTGTTTCAGCTGTTTTTCAGTTTGTTCCAGATTAGAAGAGAATAGAAGCTGAATGCTGCTTCTCCATGTTTGGTTCTGTTTCTGATGCAGAACAGAACCAGAAGACCTGAGGGTTCTGGAAGGTCGATACAACAGCAGATCGTTAATGTATTGTGGTTCTAAGCCGTTCAATGATTGATAAACTAACAAAGGTAATTTAAAGTCTATTCTGTCAGGGAAGGACTGTAGAACTGGGTGATGTGCTCCATCTTCCTGGTTTTAGTCAGAACACCAGCAGCAGCGTTCTGGATCAGCTGCAGCTGGATGCTTGTTTTTTTTTTTGTTTTTTTTTAGGCAGACCTGTGAAGACACTGTTACAGTAATCAATGTGATTAAAGATAAACAATGGAATGATTTTTTCTAGATTTTATTGAGGCATTAGTCCTTTAATCCTGGAAATGTTCTTCAGGTGATAGAAGGCCAATTTTGTAACTGTCTTTATGTGGCTCTGAAGGTTCAGGTCAGAGTTCATCACTACTCCCAGATTTCAGTCTGATCTCTAGTTTCTAGCTGTAATAACTGAAGCTGCATGCTGACTCTAGATCTATGACTCTAGAGCGTTCCTCTTTAGGTTCAAAGATAATAACTTCAGTTTTGTTTCTGTTCAGTTGGAGAAAGTTATGTTAGATTCATGCATTTGTTCTAATCTTTTGCCCAGCACTTGAATGGTGTCATAGTCCCCTGGTGACTTTGTAATATAGATCTGTGTATCATCTGCATAGCTATGGTAGCTAATCTTATTGTTGGTTATAATCAGAACCAGTTTCCCAGGAGTCCTAGGATGGAACCCTGGGAAACCCAACATGTTATTTTCTCATCTCTGATAAGTTACCTAAAGAAGTGCTGGTTCTTTAAGTTGCACTTGAATCAATATGTACTGTATCAGGATGTCAGGGTCAACAATTGTTTTATAATAATAAATAGTGAAACGTGTCGACTGATTGGCAGCTACCCCTGTCTACTGGTAACAGCTGCAGTAAAACCCACCCTGTGGTTCTTCCACTGTTTTCACGTTACTCATTTGATGCTGTGAGGAAAACTATACCTAGAAGCAGAACTTCAGTGTTTGTCTAATTTCTGTGTTTGATGTGATCGAGGAACTGGAGGGAGAAACTTCTGTGTTGATCTAACAGATGTCAGAGCTGAATGCAAATGTTCTGCACGCAGAGGCCATTAAGGGGCTAACACTGAGGAAGCAAAGCTGAAAATGTGACTGTAAAACAGTGATTCTCATATTTATGTTCTGTATTTCCATTTCTGGTGGTCAGTGGTCTGTCCACTTTGAGTAAAAGTTGAGTTCTGTCTACTGAAAATGCACAAAGTATCCATCAGAGCATTGTGTGGAGAAAGGTCCTTCAGGTGAGTTGCAGAGGCAGCAGCTTGGTGCCAGTGGAGAGGGAGTGACTTTGGTGTCTGGCAGAAGTCCCCCGTCCCCCAGTGGGACGCCTCACAATTTACATAACTAACATCTTGATTTGCTGTAAAGTGAAATTAGGGCCTGTGCGATGTTCAATTAACTCGCTGGATCTCAGTGTAATTAAAACTCGGCGGTCCCCCACTGTTCAATACGTCTGTGCCAGGAGAGATGGAGGTGGGACGGAGTTTGAGAAGAGAGGAGGGGGAGAGAGAGGGAGGGAAAGATAAACTGCTGCTTCATCAGGTTTTCATCAGATATGACCTTGGCAGTCGCAGTAAAGTGGCAGCAGATATCGCTGGAGAAGAGTCACGTTATCTGTACATTGAAACTTAATGTGAGAAGCATCAGGCGTGGTGGTCTCTTTACGGCCCCCCTGCCAGCTGTTGTACGGCGATGAGCGGCTGCGGTGCCGGCCCCCAGTGAGACGTTTTCTCCATAAACTGATTACATGAGAAGGGATTATGAGCGGCTGCATAGCTTTAAGTAGTCTTCTTTTGATTTTTGGGCTAATCTACTGACTGCTCCAGCCCTCACAAGTCCCCTGCTCGGTGCTAATTGCTGTAATTCCTGTGTTTAAGAGGATATGGATTGAAAAGCGCTGCTGTTTTCCTTTAATCCCTTTTCAGGATTACACCAAAGCCAAGTGAACTTATCCCTCAGTAATCACGCGTTGGACTGCCGCTTGCGGACGGCCGCTTGCGGACGGCCGGGTCGTCACGACGACGCGTCGCTGAACTCTGCTGCAGTGCAGCGACACGCTGTCATCACGATTTGCTGCTATTCTAAACCTGCACTTTAGCTCCGGAGCTTTTCTTCCAAGCAGGCCATTAATCTTTTTTATAGATTTACCTGAAAACTTCAAAGTGACAAAAAAAGCAGCGCCTAGTCTCTCCTCTGCCCACACAATGCATCTAAAGTGGCTGTTTTATGGGATCAGTTAGAGAATTCTAACTAAGCCATAATCCCTAAATTCATAAAATTGCCTGCAACTGTACTCTAATGTTTAATTCATGAGAAGTAATGTTCAGGTAATAAATCTGAATAGAAGAGAACTTCTGCAGCATGAAGCAGTCAAACTTTTAATTTGTTTTTCGTTGTTTTCATTATTTGTTCGTTTTAGAAAGACGAAAACGTGAACTGTGTAACCTCCGTCTAAAATAATGGATTACATTGCTAAGAAACAAAACGTGCAAGGCAACAATTTACGAAAAAAAACTGTTTTCTTTTCTTTCTGTTTCACATGAACTGTCAAGGAAGAAAAAAGAAGCCAGTTAATTAACTCTGAGCTAAGCAGCATGTTAATTTTATTGCATTTTTTGCTTATTCCTGCAATTTCAGCTCCCAGCTTTAAGATATAATTCCCCAGTCGGCTGTAAAGTGGGGTGCATATATTTCTGCTCCATCCATTCTTTGGATGTGAAATCCCAACTTTGTATTTCTTCCATTTTTTGCAGGATTTGTTACATGATTTTATGGCTGCATGCAGAAAGCGACATCAGAACGCAGCAGAGCAGAGGGAGCATCGGTATTGGCAGTGTGTGTCCGCAGCGCTCACAGCAGCGCTCAGAGATATGCTGACAGTAATGGAGGGGCAGGGGGCCGAGGGGGGCAGAACAACCAGATATCGCCTAATGGCCGCTCTGAACAGCGCCTCTTTGGAGGAGGGCCTTTAATCATAAGAAAAGTTAATCCTCAATCAATGAAAATGTAAAGCAGCGGCATCTTGTTGTATTAGTGCTGATAGCGGCTTAAAGGATCACTGTGGAGGGGCTCAGGCTGCGGTTCTCTTCCTCCTCATATCTGACACGGAAACCAAGGAAACGCTTTCCTTCAGTCAACATTTTTCTGGAGTGCTGCTACATGAAGACTGTTTGCTTGATAAAATCATTGAAGAACCTCTTGGTAGAAACTGGAGAGTCCCACGAGGACGAGCTCAGCAGCTGCAACACGAACCAACAGTGTTTATTAGAAGGGATGCTGCTACTGAAAACTATAGGGGACGTAACGGGACATGAATTCATCTTGAACGCCTTTGTTTGACACCACAGGCTGATGTTGAACATGATAAACAGTAATGATCATCTCTCATTCAGAGGAGAGGATGTGTGTTTACTGCTCAGAGATCAGTGAGTCTACGGCAAAAGATCTGATTTTAGATTCCTGGCTGCATGAAGAGCGACTGTGTGGTGTGTAGGAGGTCAAGGGTCGGAATCCTGTCCAGGGCTCTTTCTGCATGGCGTTAGCAGGCTCTCCGTGTGCAGACATTGATTTTTCCCAGGTACTCCAACTTCCTCCCACAGTTCAGAAACACTTTATGTCAAAATGAGCAAGTTTTTAATGTTAACATCTGAAAGGTGAAACACTGGTGTTCTGGGTTTTTGATCATTTTACTTCATTTTTTTTGTTTTCTCTCTTAAAAATTTATTACCTTAAAATGTCAGAATGTAATTTCTTACGACATATTTGGGAAAGGCTGCAAAAAGCTGATTATGAGAAATCATAATATTGTGAGAATAAAGTCGTACGAGAAGTCATAATGATACAAAAAGTAATTATCAAAATAAAGTCGCAGTTTTACGAGAAAGAAGTTGTAAGACAAAGTCAAAATATTACAAGAATAAACTGGGAATAATTCCAGAATAAAGTCACAATATTAGGAGAATAAACTGATAATTTTGTTAGAACTTCTACACAAGAAATATAAAAAAATTGAAATGAGGAATCTTGAGCCTCTTGTGAAGTTGTTCTTTGGAATAGACTTCTGAACAGTTCTTTAACCACCGAGTCTATTTCTAAAAAAGAATCATGGACCAGATCATCTGCTCATGCCAGATCTGGATAACAATCAAAATTTTGCTCTCATTTAAACAACCTTTTTATATCAATTTCACAACTTTCTTCTGGTAATATTGAGTCTTTAGTCTACAAATTTATTCTCATGATTAAAAAAATAATTTTTTGTCCGGCCCAAATACTGCATCATAATTTTTAAACCAAATGATCTAAAAGTAGTTTGAAAAGTAACCTGTATCACTTTGTTCTGCCATCAGTGAGATTCCTTTGCATCACGTGAAAATTCCTCGTGTTTCCTATAAATCATGTGTGCTGCGCCTCAGAAAGAGGCTCAGAGCTAATATGAATTTCATCCACCTTGACTCCGTCGTAATCAGATTCACCACCTGTTTGTTGAGCGGCTGGGACGATTTTTCACAGCGGAGGCCTAATTATGCTTCATCTGACGCTTTTTTGTGATAAAATAACTAGATTGTTGGAAGGGCCTCCAGGAATAGCATTAGATTTGCGTTGTGGAGCCATGTGTGCTTGTTTATCTCTTTCCTTCGGGCTTTGACTATATTTCATTTCATTTGTATAAAACTGACAGTGATATTGTTGTGTAGAACAGCAGCCTTTGAGTCGGTATCATTCCAGAAAGTTCAGTCGTCCCTCTTAGCATCCATCTGGCTCTGTGGGGGGAATCATTTGAGTGAACACAGACATAACACACAAAATAAGGAATATTAAGCAAAATCAAGCAAATTATGCGCTAGGTTTACACTCCACATATGAAATTGTTCACATTTCTTTATCAGGTTTTCTTGTGAGTAGGGAGCTGGAGGAATGCTGCTGCTCTATCACCATCAATAGTTATGAATTCAAATAATGTACTGATTTTCCTTTAGGCCCAAGTTTTTACACCAACAATTAATGAATGATAATGAATGAACAAATGGAAAACAGGATTAAATTTTCAGTCTTTATTTTGAGTCATTAAGAGACTCTGGAGGTTTGATACATATGGAAATCTAGAGATGCGTCGTCGACCTAACAGGAGTTTCCTGCAAAAGAACCAAATTTCTAATTTGAATGCTAAGATTAGCATTGGGGACGTCTGAGCTGCAGCTACATGTTTAGCACTGAGATGCTATTTTAGACTAGAACAGCTTCATTGATAGGCTAACTTCTGCAATTCAACTTGAACACAATGATAGTCTTCTCCAGCGTCCAATCAGGTCAGTGTTGAAGGTAAAATAAACCCCAGTGGAACCGGAGAGGCGGCTTCATCGTTCCTGTTTGTGGATGTCATCTGTGCGTCAGAAATACGGGTGTACCAGAAACGCGCAAGTACAAAGGTTCCTCCTGGAACGTTTCTATGTACAAAAAAATTATTACATGCATCTATGTAATTAATGATTCAAGATGAATGCGCTGACATCCAGGCCCAGGCACTTCAAGAATAACAAAAGTTAATCAAATGTATCAGGCGTGAAGGAAAACAATGTAAAATTGCTGCTTCAAGATAAAATCTAGGATTTAAATTGACAGAAATTTGATTTGATAAATTCTGGCTGATTGTTTGGGTTTTATCTGTTGCCTCATTGTGGATCTCCAGCTGTGAAAAGAGCTAATTTGTTTTGGAAAGCAGCTCGTATGCTGAAAACTGAAGGAGAGGGAGCCGCTCCAGTCGTAGATGAGATTTCAAATAGGCGGACATGAGTGTGATATTCAGGCAACCGGAGAAGGAAAATTGCATCAGAATGGAAACATAAGCCCGCGCGGCCAGAAGTGAGGATTTGCTGATCCCTGACCTTCTGTTTCAGAGCTGAGGATTTTAGGTAATGAGATCTGTGCAGTGAAACAACTCCGCTGTCGGACCGCCGGTCTCCCGGAGACGGGTGGGAGCGTCTGCCGCTACAGACGCCGCAGCCAACGGATTTATCACACATTCTGAAATGTGCCTTGGCAGCAGTGGAAGACTCTGGGTTAAGAGGGAGGGTGAGAAGCAGAATGGCATTTTGTCGTAATAAAATGACCCTGTTTGCAGGTTTAAATGTGCTGAATGCATCATCCACTGGCCCTCAGTCCCAGGGAACAGCTCACCCAAACACAAACTTGGTTACTGTTGAGTGAAGCTTGGCTCTGTTCAGGTGATCCAGCTGAAGGTTTAGCATCATACGTCTCCTTTTTTCAGATTAACAGATTAACAACGGAGTCCCAGAGTAATGAGACTTGATCTGTCGACCTTCGGTTCAACATCAGCATCCTCTCCTCTAATTGCTGTTTTGGTTTGTTAGCAAGGCTGCATTGATGACTCTTCCTTTCATTATTCTTTCCCTCATCACTGGGATCAACAGATCACGCTTTGATAAAGTTAAAGAGCTTTAAAACCCATCCATTCAGAGACACCAATAAACATCAGTTTGTTTTATTTTTCTCTTATTTTATGTATGCAGTCAGCAATATTCACTTCATGCATAAAATTCAGACATGAATTGCAACAAAGCATAATAAATAAATAAACACCGTCCCAAAAGAAAACATCTGTCTTTCACATCATGTTTCTTAAAAAGTAACAACGTTAGGTTCATGAAGTGTCATTATATTTTCATTCAATTCAGTCCAAATGACAGAACCATTCAATAAATTAGAATATTAATAAAAAAATTAATCTATTTCAGAAACTTTATTACTAAGTGAGACACATAATACAGGAAGATTTCACTAAGATGGATGTTTTTCAGCATTTAATTCTGGTAATTTTTAAGTTTTTCTGCTTACAGTTAATGAAAACATGACATTTAAAAATATGTTACAAGTGTAGTTTATTTATTCTGTGAATTTATCTGTTTAATCTTCTGCATTTTTGTCATTATTATAAAGAAAAAAGTTTTTACTTCGACATTAGTATTTTTTTGTATTTCTTTAGTCAAAAAGCCAGATTTTGTTGAAAACATATTGATAGTGTCAAATCTTAACCCAAATATTCTTCAAAATGACTTTTATGTGGTTTCTTAATGTTGGTTTAGAAGACAAAACTTTACAGGGAATATTTATAAGTGTATAAAAACATTATAACTGTGGTTCTCCTTCAAAACATTGTAAATAAAGGCGAAAAATAATTCATAAGGGCTAATAAACTGGTGTAACTTAAAGACATTTTATTTGTATTTCAATGACCAAATTATGGAAAAATACAACATAAGATCAAGATTTATCAGTTTAAAAACAGTGAATGTTAGTTGCTTGTTTTGTCATTAGAATGATTAATTTTCATCTTAGAAAGTAAAATATTTTACTTATCATTGCACACTCTGGAAAGAAAAAAGAAAAGAAAAACACTATAGAAATGAAGAAAAACATGAAATAATTATGAAATCAGAGAGAAATAAAGTTAATGTTGTGGACTAAAGTGTGGATTGTGAGCAAAATGTTCCAAGCAGAGTGAAGGTCATTCCCTCAGAGCAAACGCATGATGCTGCAGCTGCACAGACGCTGAATGTCAGCTCGGGCGAAGGGCGTCTCCTCTGTGGGAGGAAGAGGCTGACATGCCTAAAGAAGAACAGATTTAACTAAAGGAGAGGAAACTGCAGAGCTGGAGTCGACACAGCGAGCTTCAGAAGACGCACATATCTGGAGGCCACTGCAGAGACCAGCGCTGGAGGTCCTTAAAACAGTCACTCCGTGCCACCATGATGGCTCATGCTCGGCTCGCTCCAGTTAGCGCTCGCCTCCAGCTGACCGCACAAGCCTCATGTTAGCCGGGGTCCAAACGCTCGACACGGGACGCTGCGTTAAAACATGAAACATTAAAGGAAGCTAGTGGCCGATCTGAAGGAAACTGAACCACAAACTACAAGATATAAGATGAATGGTTGGAACCTGCAAATGGGAATGTTTTAGTACTTTGGCATATAGCTGCAAATTTTGGTTGATTTTATTAGAACTTTATGGGTAGTCGATCTTCAATGACGCTCACGTCTTTCTTAGTGTGAACAAGTTCTGACCCACCAGAAGAATCTCCAAGTTTAAGAAACTGATTCAGACCAAAGTTAATTACAACTAAAGCATTTGATTTAAAGACAGTCGTGTTCTTGACACGTTTTTTGTTGATGTCATCCATGAAAACATTCTGAATGTTACGTTGACATGGAAAAGTTGCTCTGTCGTCAGTGACAGCGCCGTGGTTTTAAATAAACTGTATTTGCTTTTGTCTCAATTCAGATTTTAGTCCTTCAGAAGCAAAAGTTCTGGACCAGCGATACTTTCTATCGCAAAGACAAACACAAAATTACTCATTCAGTCACATCAACAGGAATTAATTCTGGTTTAATTGACATAAATTTTGCTTGATTTTTAAATAAAATTGTTTGTTTATTCAATCAAGGCAGATTGTGATTCAGTGGCTCTCAAGGTTACCAAATAAGACAAATCAAAGAAAAATCAAATATATTTTCTTTTAATTTTGCAGTTTTGCCTTCACTTTTTGGGTTTTACAGCTTTTTGAAGTTTATTCATAAAATGAAATTAAATAAATTGAAATTGTTGCCAGGAAGTCCTTCTGGTTTTTGAAAGCGGACCAAGCAAATGTTCAAAACAGGAAATTATGCAACCAAAGACAAAAAGAGAACAAACTTCAGCTGCAAAATGTCATGAATCTTGTCATCTGTGGAGATTCTTGTTCTTCCTCCTTCTGGCTCTGTAACAAAGTCCTCAATGAGTGTGTTTGTCAGACAGACTGGAAACTTCAAACTGGACGGTAACACTGAGAACTTCTGGGAGACGGAGGGAGACGGGGACAAATGTGTCCAAAACAAAAAGCCCAGCTGTCACTGGAGCGGTGCTGAACTTCCACGGATTCCCTGCTCACAGAGGCGGCCGTCGCTGCTGGGGTCCAACAGGAAGACAGAAACATTCCAACTCAGCAAAAAGAAAGAAAAGCTGCATCTTCACCTCCTCCAATCTGCAGCAGCGCTGACTCTGGTTCGTCAGGAGAAACCTTCACAGAACGTCACACTGAAACTAAATGAACTAATGAAGGCAGAAACATTGAACAAAAGCTCATTTTAGTCAGGAGCTGATCGCGCTGCAGAGAGGATCCACCCATCCACCCACCGTTTGATGGAAAAACATCAACAGGGAGATTAGAGGAGCAACTGATGCTGCTTATCAATCTGCAAAGTGTTACAAGGCCGTTTAAAATCCTCCTATCCTCAGTAAGAACGCTTATTCAAGTGTAAAACCCGAAAAACTGCTGAAAGGATCGGAAATCCCAGAAAATTTAATCCACGGTCAAAGTGAGAAATGATCAGAAAAATGACAAAAACCTGAGAGTTTTATCTTTAGCCTGCTAACAGAGAGCTGCAAAAGGCTTTGAAGGGTTTAAGTTGCTCCAGATTTAACGATAAGATGTCTGGAACGTCGTCCTCTGGACAGGAAGTAGAGATGTGTGGTCATAGCTAACCGTTAGATCATCAAACCAGCGGATCAGCAGAAACACCAACACAGGCATGGCGGTGGAGGAATGGTGATTTGGCATCAACAGAACAACAATCCAAACACAAATTTACACCAGAAACCCTGAAGAAGAAATTTATCAAGATGCTGAAATGGTCTAGTTAAAGTCTAGACCTGATTAAAATGCTGAGGTGGAACCTTTGATGTCTGCAAAACATCAATGCTGGAAAGAAGGGCGAGCAGATTCCTCCACCCCCTGCCAGGTTAAAGGATGTACTTAGTTTTCCATATATCTGTGTTTTTCCACATGTTAAGATAACTTTTATTGAGCCCTAAGAGGAAAACCTCAGACAGTGAGTCGTACCGTGGCTGTGTTTTCTTCATATCCTTTTCTATATCTCATATTTACTGACATGGTCGGCTTTTTAAAGCAGGTCACAGATTTCCTGCTGAAGGTGAAAAAGTGGAATGCCTCCCAGGCAGTGCTCTCTCCACCACGATGCAATACCATCAATCCCACAACTTCCACACAGTTATGGCCTCTATGATGATGATGATGGCGATAATGGCGGCAACGCAGCGCAGCAATCCAACAGAAAGGATATCTAAAAACCGTCGGTAAAATCCATCAGTGGAATTTATTTTGGTCTCCTCTCTATCTCAGGGCTCTGCTGCTGTTCCTGGATTCTTCAGATTAAGTTTGAGATCCACTGAGGCGCCTTAACAGGAGAAACTCACTGTTAAACAGTCTGACTTTTACATGAGCAGGAAAGAAAAAACATAAAATAAAGGCACAAAATCACCTCTAACAGCTGAAAGACAAGAGAAATGGCCTCTATATTTAAAAACAGACATTTATTATTTTGCTATGCTCAGCATAAAATTAGTTATTTCTCATTTATAACCACATCTTATGAACTTGGTGGTTGAATTTGTGGCCTGTTGAAAAGTTAATGATTAGTTATGTAGTTTATACTCAAAGTCCTATATAAATATTTTAACTGGATTTCTATGTTGGTAGTTTGTTTAAAGCAAAAGATGTGCTTGAGCTATTTTTCAAATGATTGTTTTTTTTATTCTCTTTTCTTTTGTCACAAACTATTGAGAAGAATATTTATGGTTTAAAATAATGATTATTGGATCTTTAACAGCCGTATCAATTCAATTCACAAACACTTTATTCATCCCAACGGGAAATGAAACGCAACTCACATCATCCGAGGTTCTTCAAAGAATCGTCGTGCCTAGTGACTCCATCAGTGGTTGGCAGCTCTGCTAGTCCGCCTCCTTTGCTTTTGCTGCTCTGTCGCCGGGCAGAGAGACGTTGGAGTCGGGTTGTTTGAACTTCCTGCCCCTCTATCTGCTGAAGACGGGCAAAAGTGTCTGTTGCTTCAGAAGTTTCTTCTTCCTGTCTCCCCTATCAATCCTCCAAGTGCCTTTCTTTGTTGGCAGCAGAGTAGAAGAGGAGGGGGGATGTGTTACTGGCAGCTGGTTCGGTCCAAAGTCTGGATGTCTCGCGTGTCGCTGGGAAATGGCTTCTTTGGTTTTACGACTGGCTCAGACGGAAGAGTCGTCTGGAAACGGCAGCAAGGTTTTGAAGTTTTGTAAGCCCGGCATAAATACTGCAGCGTTCACAAAAGGTTACGGTGGTCGTCTCTGTGTGGACGGGGTGCAAGGAAGCACAAGATGATTAGATGTTATATTTATATATATTTATACTTCTTTCTATTTTGTGCCCAGAAAAACTTTTATTTAAAAAAATAATCACAGACTGATGTTATCATATTATTGTCCAATTTATCTTTCTAGCAAACATCCACAATAATCTGTTCCCTTCACTGAAAAGACAAGAAAATCCTCAGAAAAATAAAACCTGGGAGTCACGTTTTCAGTCGTCTTGATTTAAAATGAACCTCAAAGCTAAGCTGCAATTACATCCCCAAGCCTTGAGTCAATTTTTAATCATAAAAGGTAAATATGGAGCCTGTGAAATGGAGCAGGAAAACTACATGCATGTGCAGAGAGTTGTAGGTTTGATCCAGGCCCTTGCTGCTTTAGTCGCTCCAAAATCCTCAGCTAATCGCAAAATCTTCTGGATCTACAGCAGAAATTACATTTCTTTGAATACACTGACACCGAAGCACAATAAGCCCCTCGATTCATGTTTCTGCAGCCTCAAAGATCTGAAAATCTCATTTATTCAGCAGAAATATGAAGATCTGGCAGCAATCGCCCCGTCTGTCTCATTGTCGAAAGCTGGCTGGGGCCTTTTAAAGGTTTACTTTGGGTTTTGATGGTGGTGGTGATAATTAGCGACGTGTCAGCGTGAAACCGTTCTGCCTGTACTGAGCTAATTCACGTGTGACAGATTTATTTTAGTCCTATTCACTGTTTCCTCTGATAATATGGAAAACATCTTGTCCTCAAAAAGGTCAGCTTCACATTTATGATAAACTTGATCAATGTGATATTATTGATTAAGCTGTTAAGCCTCTTGTCCACATGCTGCTCCCATCAGCAGCTCTTAGCTGACCTGAGACACCAGACTTTTTTCCAGTGGACAGGAAGTCAGTCTGCTTTGTGGATACAGGAAACCACGATGAGCAATTAGAAACACATGCAGACAACACGGTGGTTATGGTCGACCAATAACTGAGCTTTATCGCTCCTGGTGGCAGAACTGGATCCAGAGTCGGCCTCCGCCCGGCGCGGCGCTCCACCCTCACAGAGCTCCTCATTAATTTATGCATTGAGCTGGAAAAGGTCCAGTGTGAAATTTCCGACAGCCTCCTCTCACCGCTGCCAGCTCAGATGATGCCGCAGTGAGTGATTGGATGGTGTTAGAAATACCATTAAAACGTTTAAAGTAGCAGGCAGGAGCCAGTCAACAATAAATCACTCTGTGATATCGACGTGTTTTATTTCCTCAACAGAACTTTGGCTTCAGGCCGTCCAGCCGCTTCCTGAGCGCTTCGAGCAAAACGGCTTTAGTCACAGGTGGACAAAAAGGATAAGAGAGAAAAACACAAATAATTAAAACACAAACAAGCAAATCTGCTGTTGTTGATAGGTTATATTATTATTAATAATAATGTCTTAAAAATGTTGTTACAGGTTAACATGTCTTTTTTTATTACATATTTCTACTTTTTGAAGCATTATTACACATTTTCTTATTTAGTTAGCCAACTAAATATCCAGCTTACAAATAGATATTTAGTTCTGAACTGGTGAATATTTACATTCTGAACTAGTTATTTAGTTAGATCAGAGCTGAATGTTTAGCTGAATGTGTTTAGCTAAAACAGAAATGGACTGAAAACTAGAAGCTGGATTTTCTGAGCTGAAATGAGACTGAGCGGCTGCATGGATCCATTGCTAAACCTTTAAAACGGCTCATCCTTCCTTTACAGACTTGCTGTTTACTAAATGTTCAGGAAAAGAGGAACTAAATGATGATGAGGCGACATGAAGGAATTTGAAATCAGCAGTTTATAGGATACGTAACGGCAAGCTTTTATTTTGATAGTCTATTTCTGCTTATTGGCAGGTGAAAAATATTTACTGTGAGCTAAATATTCAGCTTGTAAAATGAAACATTTTAGTTTTAAATTTTGACATTTCAAATGAATGAATAACATGATAAAAATATGACTAAAAATGAATCCCCATTTTTTTGTTTGACAGGCTAAATAACTCGCATTATTGCTGTGTAACTTTACAAACATATTGTTACGGATTTTGCTGAGATGTAGTTTGATCCTCTTTCTGATGAAGTTCAGAGCTTTAAGCTTCCACAACGTGGTTCAGAGCAGCATTAACATCCGCTGTGCGTTCAGAGTGAAGGCCTGTGGCGCTCTGCGTCAGGCTGACTGCCTCCACACACACACACACACACACACACACACACACACACACACCTCCGTCATGTTTACTCGTGTCCTCTACGTTAACCTGCAGGTCATGACACTTTTCACGTTGCAGCATGTCCAAGCGGCCGTCGCTGCAGCTCATACTTCCTCACAGAGAAATGCCTTCATCCCTCGGATTTGTCTGCTTTCCCCTCCCGTTCAATCCTGCCAAACTTGCTCATTTGTCCTTGGATTAATTCCTGGTAGAGGGGAGCCAGAATGCCTCCCGCCTCGGCCTGTACAAGAGCTCTGCAGCCAAAGCCTCGTCTGGCTCAGCAGCCTGGCCTTGAACGGCTTCCTGTGTGGGCTGGCTTGAGTTTCTGGTCAGGACTGGCGCCATGAGGTGCCAACTGTTATTCAATACAAGTGAAGTCTGACAGTTTGGGTTTGACCTTTGAGACCCAACGCGTCGGCGCAGTGTGATCATCTGATGGAGCCGTTCTGGTGCTGCTGACCCGGGGCTGCTGGGAGCTGGGCTTCATAAACCAAAGATGATTGTTTACCATCCTGTTGACCAAATGATGTCCTATAAGCACCTCTAAACCTGAGCTCATACTTTGCCTTTGTCGGCTGTCTCGTTGTGGAGAGTCTCTGTTGGAGAACTTGAACCAGAGGTTATTCGGTTTGGCCTGCAGAAATTCACCTCTGACCAACATCCATTTCAGAGAAATTCGCTCCTGTGACCTGAATCTGGATGAAACAGAAGATAATGGATGGATCGAAGGGAGCATAACCCAAAATCTTGGGCCTCCAGACAAATGCATGCAGCACTCTCCAGATTTCCAAATGTCTTGTCTTTTTCCTCTCACTTCACGCATGTAAAGGTTTTTATGATAAACTTTCATGTTTGTGATAAACGTGAAGGAAGGGGGGGCCTTGTTTTGTCTAGGCCACGCAAAAGTGTTGCTCCTGTTTTATATAATCATAAATTGAATTCAAATCATGAAAATCTTTATTTAAAACATGAACAACTGGGAATCAGGAGCAAACAGCCGAACTTGTTAGCTCCCACCATCAGTGGCTCCCCAGGCAGCTCCTTAGGGGTCTGCTTTTAATCCAGCGTTGCCCCGGGCAACGACTGCACCACCCTCAAGGATCTAAAGTGGATGAAATTAAACAAAATCAATGATCCTCGCTTTGATAAAGTTAAAATTTCTAGATCTTCAGTAACTTGGTACTTCGTCCTCCAGGGAACAGCCAGCAAATATTAGCTCTTATGAAGCCTTTTAATGAAATTATGCAAATCTATTAAAGTTTCAAAGCAGATTTAAAAGGAAGGTAAAGTGAAGATGCCACAGAGGTTCCTTTGACCTTTCACCTTTGCTGCAGTAGAAATATCTGGAGGCCAAACGTCCGTCTCTTCACTGAAGTTCAGATTCCACCTGAGCATGTTTCAGGTGAGAAGGTTGAGTGTGACATGAATAAATCGAACATTCATAACTGTTGAAATGACCAAAATACAAACTGAATGGAAGCAGCTTGTCTCTCCGTTTCTCATTCAGTGCAGGAAGCGCTTTGTGTTCTGTGAAAGATGCTCTCACTGCTATCTGCAGGACGCTGGCCATGAATTTCCTTTCAGTAATTGTGTCAGGTCTTATCTCCCCTTTATGACGAGCTGCTAAACAGTGATTTATTGTCTCAATTGGCATTCTCTTCAGGATCTTTGGTCCTTGGATGCCTGGAGAAATGTTTAAACAGGCTTGACTTGTGCGTGTGAATATGTCGGAGCACATTTAGGATGCCGCACAAGGTGCCGGCTCCTGGGAGATATTTCAATTCACAACAAGCTGACGTCCTCCACCACTAAATTAAAGGGCTGGTTCAGGATCTTTTATCAGTCTAAACTGTAGTTTACTTTTTATACTACGACAGCTGTCTCTGTGGACAGGTCACCAGTCCATCGGACTCACAGGACGACCAGACACTCAGCCAGAACTCAGTGCAGCTTAGCTTGACCTTACTGTCATGTTGTTAGACTTTGGAAGGAAGAACCCAGAGAGAACCAGCCATGCACAGGGAGAACATGCAGCCATGCAGAGAGACCCCATCTGGGATTCAAACCCAAGACCTTTTTGCAACAATCCAACCCAGTTATAATGAATCTGAAGTAATTACATGCATGAATTACCAGTCAACGTAACGTTGACCAGCTGATGGAATATCCTCTAGCAGTCATAAGGACTGGCAGCTCTGGTGTATTTTCAGTGAACGTCTCTTACAAAGTAAGAAGAATAACTTTCATATAGTTCATCAGTTAGTCTGATTATTAAGATGCCATCAAATGTGGCAACAGGACGAAGCTGCATGTTTAACTCTTAGATTGAGGTCATTTGTGGGCCTTTTGTGACCCCGACTGCAGAATAAGAATGGTTGATATCTGACCCAAGTGGAGCTGATGAGACTTTTGTACGTTTTTAGGATGAGATTTTCTTAAATGAATAATGTTAAGTACAACACAATGCTTTTTTCTTTCATTTTATTAATTTTAATTGATTTTAATATTAATGGGCACAGATTTCAGCAACTCCTTACTTAACAAACCTTATTAAACTTTACTAAAGACAGAAAGATTTTAGAAGAAAGTTAAATAAAAAACATTCGACCAAAAAAGTTTGAAACCTGCACAGCTTTCCGTTACTACTATCAGTTGTTCTTCTCTACTTTTTCAGAAAATATTGCATGTTTACATAAATGAAAGATTAACAATAAAGCTATTGAGCATTTTATTAGGAAATAAACATGGCCCCTCAGTGCTTTCAGTTCGGTGATTTTTTTTTACAAGGAAATCAAGAGTTTCTATGAAAAAATGTAAATAAGTTTTTTTACAGAGAAGTTTTAAGCGAGTATTGAGCCTGCAGAGACGATGTGCTGTAAATGAAGAGAATATTTGCTGAATGTGAAGCGTGTGAGAGGAGCCGGATGAATTACTGCATGTAAAAATTCCTGGATTCTTGTCGACACGTTTCCACATCAGTTTCCTGCAGATAATTCCCAGGAACAGGCGGCGCTGAAACAAAACGACGTGGCGGGCTTTGTAGTTCAGACATGAAAAAGAGATGTAATCATCGTGTACAACCACATCTCTGCATACTTTTTAATACTTATTACCGCCGCACATCTTATTAATGACTTCCTTAAGCCTTTCAAGTGTTCAAATGCTTTCTGCAGCTCCACATTTCAGAGATCAGGCTCTTAATTGCAAAAACGGTCACAGTGGATCCATCCAGAGTAGCGTGGAGGGAAATGTGCGCGGTGCAAAGTGGGTTAACAAGCCGTTAGGAACAGCATATGGCTGCAAATCAAGGCATATGAAAAAGCTGCGCCTGCATCATCATCATCATCAGAAAAAAGCAAACAAAAAGGCAGCAGCAAACAACAGTGACAGGTCTGTGGATCAAAGCGGCGGCTCGTGGAACCGGAGCTGCAGGTAGGTGCAGAAGCTGCCGAGTTGTTCAGTATTCCACCAGCGTCGCTGCAAACCCCACATGGCCCAAAATAATCTGCTCCAATGCATCAGAAAATGGAAGAACGTTTGTCCTTCTCTCATCAGCGAAAAAACAGAGGAAGTAAATTGACGGCATGGTGTAAGTTTCTGGCAGCGTCTTTGTGCGGTAATCATAACTGAAAGACATCAGGCTGCAGAAGACGGATCATTTACTAATAAGCAGCTCTGATTCCTGCGGCCGGGATGCAGAGGAGGCTCCTGGGGCCCCTCGCCCTGACAGGCCTTGATCAATCTGCTTTCCAATGAAGACGCATTATTTTTAGATTTGTGACAAGCAGAGGAAAACTCTGCTTTCCAGGCATGTTTCACTTTTATATTAGCAATAGGCACAAGTGGTGCATTTTCTACAGGAAGATGTGACAGGCTAATCCACAGAGAGGAGTGTTTCTGCCTCAGTGATCCCCCACCCCCCTACAGTGAGCATGACAGTCGGAGCTATCTCCCAACGTCAGCAGGTAGAACTTGTTTGCATCATTATATATGAGCGCGTTGCCCTGTTTGTGCTCACAGAATTCATTTTGCAGATTAAAAGGAAAGTGTGAAACAGATTCATTAGGCGCTCCTGTGTGTCAGCAGCTCTGAGCTCCTGCAGGAATGAAACCGGATCTGTCCCCTGGAGAAATCTGGTCTCACATGATTACAGGAATGAGACGTGAGGAAAACAAATAGTTTGCGATGCCCTGCAGAACATGAACCTGACATTAACCCCCCCTCCGTTTGGGAGAGTCGGCGTATGTGTGTGTGCGTGTGTGCTTGAGGTTTGTTTGGCTCCTTGCGCCCCAGGAGATGGTAATTGTTGCTTGTATATGCATGTTGGGGAATTTTGATCCATGGTGATATTTTCTTTCCTCCATCCAAGGACAATTAGCACAGAGTACAGCAGATATCTGTGTTTGCTGGCAGCAAAGGCAAAGTTTGGATTAAAGAGAAATAAAAGGATACTCTAAATATGTGGAGCTTTGCACAGACAGTTGTGACTGATCCGCACCTCGAGCTGAGGCTTTTCTCTGCATGACTAATATATCTGTGCTCTTTCCTTATGCGTTTGCAAGCCTTCTTGAACATCCTCCAGAGACACGTCTCCTCTTTGAACTGCTCTCTTCATCCATCAGGACCATGTCCACTGCAGAAGCTGCACCACTCCAGCTTCTCAGCGCAGAATAAATCAGCTTTTGATGGTGCGGTCATGCTCTGAACCAGACAGGAATGAAAGGCAACGGCAGCGTAAATAAACTGGGATGCTGCCGGTGTTGTGTTTTAAATTTTCCCCCTGTGCTGTGCAGCAGGTGAGCTGATGCAGTTTGCTTTCATTAGGAGAGAGGAAATGGCTGCATAACAAAAATCACCGTAAATCACTTTGCTTGAGCTGATGCACATAAATGGTGCATTTTGAAAGTAATGTACTTCCATTTAGAGGGGCTTCTTTTGTGGCTGCTGTGTGAGGCAGGGAGCGGCCAGGACAGCAAAAATATCTGGATCAGAATCCATATTTAGTGGATATGTTACAGTAAAGGACCACTTTAATATATGTATATATTTAATAATAGCTTGGTTTCCTCAGAGGTAAAAGGTTTGGGGTTCAAATCTCACCTGACGGATTTAATATGATGCAGAGTTTTTCATGCTTTGCTGTATATTCATTTACTGTTCAGTTTATTCATATAGTTCATTTTAGAAACTCTGATTTCTGTTCACATCCCAGTCGATCCTGGTTACCAAACAGTTAAAAGTTTCTGTGTGATGAAGCCCAGCAGAGCGTGAAGTCGCTTCCTGGTGTCGTTGACTTTACAGCAATCCCTCATACTGACCAGGCATGAAGCGACAGTGGAGAGGAAAAACTCTCCTTTAACAGGAAGAACTCTCCAGCAGAACCAGAACCAGAACCTGAACCAGAACCTGGCTCAGTACAAACCGGTCTGCCACGTCTGACTGGAGGTTTACATGTTAAACACACAAGACAAACATTTGTGGCTGTTGAGAGGAAGAGAGCCGTAACCTTACTTGGTTCAATCTGCAGTGAGAATGTTTTTATAGAAACATTCCCAGAATTCCTGAACGGATAAAAAATCCACACAATAAACTCTGCATGCTACAGAAACTTAAACTGTTTTTTATAAATCAACTTCTGTTGTGACGTTACAGTGGGCAATCTGGATACTCAGAAAGTTCTGGGCAGCTTTTTACCAAGTAACAAGGTAACAAACTTTAGTTTCTTTGTTAGCTGGACCCGGAGTGGCAGGAGCGACCGGTGATTCTGAAGCTGCCGTCCACATTCACATCTAATTTGACACCATGGAAGAAACTCTTACAGCATTTTTTACACTAAGCATTGTTTGGAGCAAACAGTCTGCATCTCAAAGTGCCACTTCCTGTCAGCTGCTGTACAGAAACATGGCAGCTTTCTGCATGTGGGCCAGACGTGACGGGTTCGGTTCTGATGAGGTCTGGAGTTTTCCTATTGGCTGCTGCAGTTCGCAGCATTACGACCCGAAACGTTTGGAATTACTTTTAGGATTTCCAGTTCTGCACTAATATACAAAAATAAAACTTTTAAATCTATTTCCCCCGTTTCCATAAAACTGTTTCTTTGATAAAAACTGGAGAAACTGATTTATTTATTAGAAATTTAAATAAGTTTATATCTGTTGAACATTTCTCACATTTTTATGCGATAAACCAAAACGAAATGGTGCATAGTTATGAAGTAAAGGATAAATGATGCATGGTTCTTTATATTTTTACACATAAAAATCTGAAAAGTGTGGCATGTGTTAGCACTTCCTATCAGTTTCAGCTCATCTGGGTTTGTTTCCTCCAGCTCTGCACAGGACTGAACATCTGGGCCGTTCTTCTCTGAAACGGCTCAAAGTCTGGATGCAGATGTCTGTGAACGTCAGTTTTCAATTGTTGCTAAGGATTTTCAACCAGATTTCAGTGTGGACTTTGACTGGGCCGTTCTGTCACCGCATTAAGCTTTGGTTGGATTAATACTCAGCCTGTCAGTCTGGGTGGCAGACTGACAGGCTGGTAGTCCTGGTAGGTCTCCAGTTGGTCCATCGTGTCTCCAGCTGCAGACCCACACAGCAGCCCAATGACTCCCCCACTCTTATCCTACAGACTAGCCAGAAGCAATTAGCAACACCTGGTGGATCTTCTCATCTGCTGAGCTCGTTGTACGAGCTTCTCAGTGCAGCATAATAAAACCGTCAGAAGCTTAACAGAGAAACATTTTTCTAATGACGTGCTGAAGACAGAGTGTCAGAAAGACCGGGAGCTTCTTAAAGAGACAGAGATCCAATTTTAAACCATTAAAGTCAAATTTCTTTTAGGTCATATTTACTTGACTGTGCTATAAAATGGAACATACATAATACTTCCCCTTTAAATATGATCAGAGTACAGGGACTGTATAAGGAGGGAGCCAACTGAAGTGCAAATTTTTGCTCAGTTCTGAGCAAAAATTTGAGCAAAAATTTACTAGATGAAAAAAATCAGAATATTTGAGTTTGGATCTTTGTAAAATGTGTTGGAAGTCTGAGATTGGTTTTGTCTTTCTGATGCCTTCATGCATCAAAAGTGAGTCTGCCTGTGGAGAGGTGTCCTCCACAGAGCCGTGTTTCTGTGTATTTACAGCATGAAGGCTCCGGGTCCAACTGGCACCGCCAGTGAGGAACATATGCACCTTCCAGTGGGAGCCCATCTGACCGGGCCACTGGCTGACAACCGCCTGCTTCCCTCCATATGCAGCCGACAGACGGCCAGAGCAGACTCTGCCCTTCAGTCAGAGACGTTACTGCGGCCTTTCACAGGACGTTCCTGTGAGTCTGGAGCCGTGTGTCATGACGGACTCGCTCTGAGCTGGAAAACCTTACGCACCTGCTCACCTTTACCTACACCCAGACACGCTAACGACTGGCTCAGAGTTGTTAAAGCCATAATTGCCCCATTACCCTCACCTTCAACCTGCTTTTCTCACAAACACACGTTGACTCGCAGAAGAGAATGTGATGTGTGAAGGAAATAATGAGTGGAGGACGAAAAGAGAAGCTGAATGCTGGGCATGTAGCCTCCAGCTGGGACACAAAGTGGACCCGGTTGGTCATTAGCATTAGCATGCATGGTTCTGACTTTAAGGTAAGAGTCCCCCTCCGTCCCCAGGCTGATTTCTGATCAATGCAGGGTTGCGGGTCTTTATCCGGTTGAATGTTCAGAACACCGAGTCCCTGCCGGCCCGACACCGACCCGTTTCCATGGCGCCGCCAGGGTTTCAGGGGCTGCAGATGTTGGCGCATATTTAATGAGCCTGATCACAGGAGCCCCCGACCTCGCCGTGTAATTCCTCTACCCAAGGTGCATCTGTTCGCCGTGTGCTCACTGCAGCCTCATGCTGGCGCAACAGTTTCACAAAGTCACACAAGTCATGGAGTGATTGGCTGCTGCTGCCACGGCAACAAGCAGGGCAATGCGGAGGGGAGCTGATGGACGCAGGTTTCCAACTCCATCAGTGTTTAGTTTTGTTGAACAGTCAGAGATAAGAGTGCAGTGATACACTGAGTGGGCAGTTTCAGAGTGACCACTGCAGCATATGACCCAGAACACCTGCAGGTCATCAGATAACGCTAACAGGCAGCGCGTCTCTTTGGATCTCCTGGATCTTATCAGAGTAAACTCGGAACAGTCAGGATCGAGTTTTCTTTCAATATTTTCCTGCATCTTCAGCCTCTCTGGAGCTTCAAACACCTCCAGTCACAAAGTAAACACACCGCGCCGCTTTCACTTTTACGCTCCCAGCCAAATAAGTTGTTTCTGCCTCGGCTCGTTTCCCCGAAGACTTGGGCTGACCCACTTTCACTCATCCCACTCACCTTCAGGGCATCAACAGAATCCGGAAGATTTTCCCAGCAGTGTTTGGAATCAATGGGATATGATTAAGTAATGAGTCTGAAACAATGAGGATAATTTTAAACAGCCGCAGTGAGCAGCAGCTTGATGCAGCTGTGGAGTCTGTTCACAGAGAAGACCTCTTGTGTCGGAACATTTCTGATTAACACATGGAGATGATTGATTTGATTAAAAATAGATTTTACCTTGAATTGTTTTACAGTCAGGTTGAAAACAGCAACTGAGCAGTGAAGGTGAACATTTTGCTCAAACATCTGACTTTATCTTCAACCTCTGAATAGAAATATGGAAGAAAAGCTAAAGTTTAAGCTTTCTCCATAAAGTGTTGAGAGCTCTGCTTAAATTGATCAACTTCAATATTTTTAATAATTCAGAACCTAAAGTGCTTTTCTGAGTGACATTTAATTAGTTATTTTTACTAATATGGACACAAACTGGTGGATTTTTCATCTTCACACTGAAATAATAGGAGACATTTTCCATCTTTTTAAAGTATTTATTCTCTGAAGTGTTTCTAAAGCAGCAGCTCAGATTATCTCTCTTCTGCTTTTGGACACAGCTGGTCACAGAGACTCAGTGTCTTCTAACAGAGACATATTACAACATTTTTATGAGGAATTAAAAATGGAATTAGAATATTGGGAAAACTCTCCAACTGATTTCTGTAAGGGTTTAATATTAGCCAGGACCGAGAGCGTCTGTCCTGTAGCTTTCGCCTGCATCCCGATAGTTACAGGACTATCGGGAATCAGCTTCCAGTCGTTCTGCACATGCTCAGTAGCGAGTCGTTCATTTGATCCAGGTGTGTTGAGACAGGATGCAGTAACCGACTCCTGAATAACAAGTTAAAGTTTCTCCTCAAAAAACTGTTTGCAATCTGAATCCTTGTTTCAGATTCTTTCTATTTGAGCCGGATTCCTGTGTAGGTGTTTTTATTCGCAGTGTGTGTGTTTGGGTTTGACGGTGTGTGTCTGGGAGTGTGTTCTGCAGACCTCAGAGCTGAAGCAGCAGATTGATGAACAGCTTCAGCCTTCAGGGTGTCAGGAAACTGAAGCCTCTTCCTTCCACAAAGACCCCAAACACACGAACACACACCCACTCCTTCTGCTCTAACCTCACCAGTTCCCCTCCCAACATTCATCACAAGCTAAATAGATTCTTAAAAAGTCTCATTCCCACTCTTTACACAACCCGAAGGCATGCACTTTTTATTATTTCTACTCTAAACACTCCACTTGTGGTTAGAAAATGCTTTAATTGTTCCGAAAGTCTGAACAGACAAAGATGACACCAATGACAAAATGACAATTCAATCAACATACAGAGGAACAAAAACAGAGTGTGGATAAGATGCATTAGAAGAAGATTATCAGGAGTCTGTTTCTCGCTCCTGCTAAGAAACAAACTGGGGATTTTTATCCTCTTTGACAGCAAAAATGTAAATGTTTGCATGATGTTTGACTGGAATAAGTTTCCATTTTAATCTGGTTGATGTCATTTAATTCTGAATGAGAAGATAAATTTATTCCCTCATGAAGCAGGAGAGATAAAAAACATTTGTAGATTTACAGAAGATAACATCTGATTTTCTATTCAGCTGTGTAACAGCTTGAGGAAAATATGGAAAGAATTAAATAAAAGACATCTGTGTCTGTCTGCATCAAGCTGCTGAGGGTTTCTGAAGAGTAAAGCACAAATATATAAAGAAAACTGTTTGTGAGTCAAACAGAACCTGGAAAGTCCGATGTGTTTCTCTATCAGTGAAAAACAGGAAAACACCTGAAAACAGGAAAAAATTCAAATCTGTTTAATTCACAAACTTTCTGGATAGAAATATTTCCTCCGATTGGTTTGTCCACCAGCTGCTCCAACACGCCGCGGCTCTGAGAGACGCAGTTCGAGAATGCGACGCTCGTCATCCATGAACGGTGATAGATGAGGGTCAAAATGAGAAGATCTACTTAATTTAACTGAATGATGGATGGACGGAGGTCCAGTTACTCAGATGGACAAAAAGAACTTCCACTTCTACTCTGAACAAAGTTAGAGAGAAAAAAGTCTTAACATTTTGTTAGTCTGACATTTTTAGGCTAATTATTTCAGGCCAAAAGGAGAGAAAGGCTGAAATCTGACTCAGCTAATCTGACTGGGACTCATTTCTTCCTTCCTCACAATGTTCCTTGAATTTCTGTCTTTAAATTTCTTGTAAATTTAGCGTCTTTATGCATGGAAGGAATAGATTTGCGTCCTAATTGTTGCCTCTGTTGTTTTGCAGGTAATTCTGATGCTAACCAAACTCTTTGACTTCAACCTCAACAGTGTGACTGAGAGTTCATTATGGAGGTAAGAGTCTGTCACGTTTCACCAGATCATGATGGGAGCACGTCTGAGTTTGACACAGTAAATTGGTCCGAGGAGCCGGTTGAGACGCCGTCCACACTTCCCACGACTTCAATCGTGATTTAAAAACGCTCCAGGCTCCACTTGTGGGAACAAGGATCCAGATTCTCTCACACTGAGAATCACTTAAATGTTTGAAACTTCTGTGGGAAAGTAAAGTCAGAGGAAGATCTCAGGATCATGAGCCTATCAGAACCTGGAGCTGAAGGCTCGTTAGTGGAATCAGTCCAGAACTCGGAACCCAAAACGCTCAGCTCTCAAACTCAGACTGTGCTCAGATCATGGACGTGTTAAATAAATCTTTTCAGGTTAATTTTATGAGATAAGCTCCAACACTTCCAGCTTATGAATAAAGACATATTCTGGAAAACAGTCATCTGGATTACTAAACATATTTAGATTTAAAGTTACTTGTGTCACAATGTTTGGGCTTTGGGTTTTTCTGGGTTTTGCTTTATTTTCTTGTTCATATCAGTTAAGGTCTTACTATATCTGGATTTTGTTCTTAGATTAGCGTTTTTATTCCCCTCTGACTTTTTTCAGTCTCAGTTCTTCTCCATGTTCATCATTTAGACTTGAACTGGTTCCACCAAGACAAAATAATAAATCTTTAATAAATATTCGATTTTCTGCCCGCTGTGTATCACATCTGTCAATCCAAACACTATTAAAAACCTGGTTTTAATTTGCCTTTGGCTAAATAATGTTATTTAATGTCCCTTTGGGATTAATTAACCATTTTTGAATAAGAAAAGTTTCTTTCAGTGAAGTGTTTTTGTGGAATATTAGCTCACCATCTTCACAGTGTTTGTTATTGTCTCGACTGAAAAGGACTTTATTGAGGAAAGTATTTGAAGGGTTTCTCATCGGTCCTGTCTGGGATGCAGCCTGAGGCGCCGCGGTGAACGCAGCGTCGCAGGAGGCCACTCAGCTCAGAGCATCCAGCCATGATCCCGCATTATCCCGGTAATGGTGCCTCTCCAACGCTGTGATAAATCTAATAACCTGAGAAAACACAGCGCTTCGTAATGGACGGATGATTAAAGGTGTGTGTGGAAAAGCCTGACAGTCAGACAGAAAGACAGATGTGTGAACAGACGATTCACGTTTTTGAGTGAGAGAAGACTTTAATGAGTAGACGGGACATTAGTAGAAAATTTACAGCCGGGAAGACGGAGCGGCACCTCGGGGAGCGATTCCAGCCTGAAGTAGGCAAAGCTGCATGAGGTAACAGCTTGAAATTTTTCTGCCCATAAAATGATGTGATGGGCGTGAGCATGAATCTGTCAAGCAGTCATTTCTTTATGGCCAGCAGTGAAGTCAGCGTTTTAACAAGTAACAACACAAAGTTAAAAATCTCCTCCAGTGAATCTTCCAGTTTTCTGTTTGTCTCCAGTTTTACAGATTTTGTCTCATTATTGCTTTAAAAATTGGCTTTGCTCTCATAATCAGGCAGCTCTGGGTTCTAAGAGATATGATCACATCAGTGAGAGTCTGATTTGGTTTAATGTCATCTAATTGTTTCATATGTCAACAACCAAACTGGGTTCCAGCAACAGAACATGAAAACAATAAGTCAAAGTAAAGAAATGAATGAATGTGATGTTATAAATGAAAAGAAAAGCAAACGGTTATATGTTGTCTGAAAAATACTGGAATATCAAACCATCCAGGCAGCAGGTCTGAGACCTTTATCCAGTTCTCTGGATCAGGAAAAGACACTGAAAACACCTGACTGTATTTCAGATTGTAGCATCCTTCAACACACAGTGAGCAAAAGGCAAAGCAGAATTTATTATAGACGCTTTTACAGTGTCTATAAAAATTATTCAGCCCCTTGGATTCCTTTTATTGCTATTACAAATCAATTGTGATTAACTGAATTTGGATTTTTTTGATAAAAATAAAACCCAACAAAACCTCTAATGTCAAAGTGGAAACAAATTTCTACAAAATATTGACAAATAAATAAATATGACATAAACTGAGTATTTGCACCTTTTGGCCGCCGTCCCAGCAGGGAGTCTGTGAGGATCCGTCTCATCTGGACGCTGCAGCTGCCATGACGGCAACAACTGCAGAACTGGAGAGTAGTAGGAGAATCTAACAGGAAAGTTTTAAACCTGGTCAGCCTCACAGTCTGAGAACTGAACGATAATAGAAAAATTTACCATAAAATTAAGATGATACAAAACTCAAAACATTCAAATTTAACAGAAGTTAATAAAAATTGTTGTCTTTTCTATACTCTCCATTTTGGATGATTTTACTTTGTGGGTGAAAGTCCTGCAGTGTCCATCTGCATCATTTACTGGAGTTCCACATCTTTACAATCCTTGATTTCCTGTAGTAGGCCCCGCAAAATAATGCAGAGGGCTTTAAGTGGCCTGGGAGCCACAGGTTAAGCCCCGGTCTCCACTGCTCACCTCTACATGCAACACTGTCCCTCTTTCTTCACTGCTTTGGGTTTCATCCAGATCCTCAAAATTAGTCCGCCATGTTGAGAATATTGGCCGGGCTCCTGTTCGGTGGACAAACGGCCTGAAAATGTTTCCTAATTAGGGTTTTTGGATCCTCTCTCTCTCATTGTGTTCAACCACAGAGCTGCTCGTTTTAAAAACACACTCATGGTTAAAGACAGGCTTTCAGGAGCCGGAGGTGAGCCGTGGGTCGTGACGGGCGGCGGGATGATGGAAAGGCATTGCGGATGTGGAGAGGAGGAGGGAAGGCTCTGATTTAACCAGCTACTCCAGAGTTTCCACCGAGTGAGAACTGCATAAAGCCAGGCTGCATGAATTCATCCTGACCGACTCATCGCAGCTGCTGCTTGTCTGGAGCCGCGCTGCTGGCGTTTCCTGAGATCCACGCATCTCTCTCTCTCTGACTCTCTCTCTCTCTTTCTGTCTCTCTGAGTCTCTCTCTCTCTCTCTCTCTGAGTCTCTCTTTTCTTCTCTCTCTCTCTCTTTTCTTCTCTCTCTCTGACTTTCTCTCTCTCTTTCTGTCTCTCTCTCTGAGTCTCTCTCTCTTTTCTTCTCTCTCTCTTTCTGTCTCTCTCTTTCTGTCTCTCTGAGTCTCTCTCTTTCTGTCTCTCTCTCTCTCTTTCTGTCTCTCTCTCTGAGTCTCTCTCTTTCTGTCTCTCTCTCTCTTTTCTTCTCTCTCTCTGACTTTCTCTCTCTCTCTTTCTGTCTCTCTCTCTCTCTCTCTCTCTTTTCTTCTCTCTCTCTGACTTTCTCTCTCTCTTTCTGTCTCTCTGAGTCTCTCTCTTTCTGTCTCTCTCTCTCTCTTTCTGTCTCTGAGTCTCTCTCTCTCTTTCTGTCTCTCTCTCTCTCTTTCTGTCTCTCTCTCTCTCGAGTGCGCATGTGTGAGCGTCTGCTGCATGTGTGGAGTGGAAGGAGAACGAGTGTGAGGTTTTCTAAAGGTTTAAACTTTACTTTTCACAGTGGTGTTTCACTTGTTTTGCACTTTAACACATTCTGTTTTCACTGG